>CM060842.1:49800000-50000000 GCA_030762175.1 Metallyticus violacea
CATTGTGAAAATGGGTGGTAAATAATTTTTCTAATTATGTATATGTAATATTCTTAATCTTTCCGATCTTCTAACTTCCACTTCTACTTCTTTCCTTGCAGCTGGAATCTCTTTTTGCCCCATCCCTTCTGCCGATGCCATTTTACTTATTTTATGGACTAGGGTTTCAAGATGTTTATATACTTATTTGCTCCTTAAAATATAGGCTGCAGGATGGCCACTTAAATTTCTTTTTTCTTCTGAAGTTTGGTTCCTATAACGTGGTCATTCAAACGTAACATGCTCCAGTGTATCCTGTTTTCTACATCGTAAGCTGATATCATTTTGGGTCCTTTTAATTTTTTGCCAGTATGTTTTGTAAGAACCATTTCCATCCAAATAGTGATCAATTCTCTGGTAGGTTTCGCGTGCCTTATTTGTAATCTTTCGGTAATATTTTTAAAAAAATTGTAAGTTTGTTTTCCCTCTTTGGTTTGATTCTATTCTTGTTGCCATATCAATTTCAGATTAAATTTTATCTCTGCTCTGATGTTACATCTTGCACCTATTATTGTTTCCACTTCTCCATAATTTTTGTCCTTAATTCAACAGTTCGTTTTTCTTAATTGTACTAATAAATCTATGGGCCAGATGCCTGTTGATCCCAATAGCGCTATTGTAGGTGTGGTAGTGATTGCCCCTGTGTAGTGTAACAAGGTTTTGCGTTGAGTTCTTTAACTGATTTGTAATATGTATATCGTGCATTCTTATGGCCCACACTGGAGCATGTTGTGATAAATAATATTTAATGATATTTAAAATTTGATTAAATAATTCTAGATAATTTGATTACTATTTTCTCAGCTTTAGCTCTTGTTTGTTCAGAATACTTTCTAAAATTTAAGTTCTCATGTAATAGCATCCCTAGATATTTAACTTCATGTTTTCTTTATATTGTTCCATTGTCGTATTTAATTACTGGATCTCTTTTAAGCTTCCTTTCATCATCATGTAACCTGATTATGATGGAGCTCAATATAGATTTATGGATGGCCGATGTTTTTCTTTTCTTCTGGTTTGCAATAAAATAATATTTTGGGAAGTCTGTCATCTGTCATTCTTTATATGTGTATAAAACAACTTCCTTTAAGTTAAGTTAAATATGCCTAAAGTCTCTTGATATTTACATTTCGTTACATATCTAAAATTTTCAATCCCGCTACTGAGCGTAGAGGCCTCATCTCCGCCGCTTCGATTCTTCTGTTATCGGATCTATTTATACTGCAGTTTTCACTATCAAAAGTGACTATGGGAACGGCCATTAGCATCATTTGCGTGCATCTTCTTGTTTTACCTTTCACCTACGTCGAATGGTACTCCACGTCCTATTAAGTTTATTAATTCTGATAACAATATCTTTACTCCTGTAATGAGACACTAATATCTTAAATAATTAAAATTATAAACTTATTCCATAATGTGCCCATTTGTAACAACTTTACATCTTAAGTGGCATTTTCCCAAAAAATGCCATAACTTTTGTTTTTATCGTGTTATTGTTCAGATTATATTGACCAACGACTTTATTTAATATGTTGACAGCAATTTGCAATTGGTCTTCGGTTTCCCCAAATAAAACAGTGTTTCAATTACATTTTCTACTTTAAAATGTTTAGTTAACTTCCATACTGCATTTTGCTACATTGTCATAGGAATATTAGTCCTAAAATAAAAGCTCGAATAATTTACGGAATGCTTCTTTTTGTCACAATGTTCTATAACCTAGATCATAACTCCCTAACGAAGGCATTTTCAAAATCAATAAACTAGTACATAAAATGAATGTACATCTATAATACTTTGGCAAGTTATTCCTATAAAATTATTTTTTTCTCTGTTCTAAATGTAATATTGCAATACTATACAAAGACTTGAGAAAGAAAGAAATAATGCTGCTTGCTCACCTAACATGCAAACTGCGACTGCAGCCATCAGCGCAGGAACTGTTTGTTACTATAACAGCCTACTGGCTTGACCTTGGCCAAGCGCGCAGACCAACATTAAAGCTCTCGCTATAAACTGTAACAGCTAGGTTTATCGGAGTACGCTTAACTTCTTTCTATGAAAGATTTTCTGTATATATTCTCGAGTTGTAATATGAAAATTGTCGCAAAAATTCCCGGATATATATTCATACCTAAATACTAAATGATCATAATCCTACCAGATATAGCATGGCCTTTTTTCAGCAGGACTCAATATCTTACCATAAAATTGTGGAAAGATGGGGAAAACATGTATATTTTCAGACTAAAATCTATACACCTAAAATATCTAAATAAATATTACAAGAATGGTTAATTTCGATTAAATTAATGCTTGTGTTACAATGCAATCATTTTAAAAACGATTAAAAGAATATGAGATAAAATTTGGGAATCCTGCAGTTGTGCACATATGCCATACCAATTTTATTATTTGATATTTTTATTTTTATAGTAGCTATTGTTATCCTCCAATGTGGGATAAATAGGCACATCGATAACTGAAACTAAAATCCACATAATTAGGAATCGGAATTTGTAAGCACTAAAACCAGGAATGAAGTTATTTTTAAACTGGACCCAAAAGGTGGTAGGGGAACAATAGGTCACAAGTTATAAGCTACCCTCTCTCCTTTTGGCTGTCGCCTGCCGGGCTGTGACTCATAGCTTGTGTTTGTGTTTTGTTTATATTTATGTAGTAGTTTTTGTCGGCCCTGGTGGTGTAACGGTAACCATACTTGCCTCCTGGACTTAAAATTGCGGGTTCAATCCCGGCCAGGATCGATGGATTTTTTCGGGCGTAAAAATCCTAATTATGGCTTCCTTCGGAAGGAAAGTAAAGGTGTGGGTCCCATGTCGTAGATGTATGGCACGTAAAAGAACCTCAAGCCTGAAAGAAGAGGCCTCTGAGCAAAATTTATCGGCCGTTTCACCCCCTGAATTGAATGGGACGGTGGTGACCTGAGATGTCCGTAACGTCCGTAAATAAACAAAACAAATAAAAAATACTTGTAGTTTGAGTGTATCCTAGCTTGATGTTATAATACAGGATAAATAGCCTTGTTTTGGTGGGAGGGAGGACACTAACCCGTTGTTAATACTGACTTTATTTCCAGTCTGTATTTTCGCAATTACCTTGGTATAATAGCACATACTTGAGACATGTCCCCTGTCTTTTCAAAGCTTGTTCTGGAACTAACATATGCGAAAAGGGACATGAATTAAAAAACAAGACGACAGCTTCAGCAAACACCGACCGATACGACCTCTCAGGTTATTCTTGCTGGGAACGTCTCGAATTCTTGGAACTGAACAGCCGTACGTCTTCCCAGGGCAAGTGGTTAATGGCGCCTAGTTGGAAGAAGCTGTAAGGGACAGAAGACACAATTTATCACTAATCGAATGTTTTTATTCTAAACGCTGTCGCAGTAATTAAACGGCGAGAAAACATGCCATTGCTTTCAGGAGCTGTCTTCCAAGCGATGAATCTGTCTAGACTACACAGATGCCAACTACCGTATTTTGCAAATCTCTGTTGATTTCAGGGTCGGCATTCCGACAGTGCCCAGTCATTTCGCTTAGCGGTTCTTGCAGCAGAGGGGAATTTTGCGATAAAATGCTCCTACGAAGGAAATTAATCTGGTAGCTGTATTTTATAGCTGCGAAAATATCCAAGACCTAAAATGGGTTTCAATGCATACCTATGTGATGTGTGATGTCTGCAGTTCCTTTCGAAGAATGAGTAGTCATTGTACAGATGTGCATCTACAATTGAAATAATGCTATATTAATTTCAGGTAATTAATTCTTTCTTGCGAGTATTACTTTGTATGACAGTTTTCTTAATGTTAATCCCATGCTTATTTTTTTTTTTTTTGAATGATTTATCTATGGACGCTCTTTAACAGCTCAGGTCATCAGCGTCCCATTCAACTCAGGGCGTGAAACGGCCGACAAATTAGAGGCCTCTCTTTCAGGCTTGAGGTTCTTTTTCGTGCCGTAAATGTACGATACGGGACCCACGGCTTTACTTACCTTCCGAAGGAAGACATACTTAGGATTTTTACGCCCCGAAAAAATTCATCGGTCCTGTCCGGGTTCGAACCCGCGATATTGGGTTTAGGAGGCAAGTATGGTAACCACTACACCGCCAGGACCGATAATCCCATGCTAAAATGTCAAAATTGTTAGGGTACTGTATACATTTCAAGACTACCCATTCTGTTGATTTGTTTTTTTATTTGCGGACGCTCCTTAACATCTCAGGTCATCAGCGTCCCATTCAAATTAGGGCATGAAGCGGCCCATAAATTTTGCTCAGCGGCCTTTTTTTTTTGCTGACTTGAGGTTTTTTATCGTGTCGTAAATGTACGACACGGAACCCACGGCTTTACTTCCTTCCGAAGGAAGCCATACTTAGAATTTTTACGCCCGAAAAAATCCATCGATTCTGACCGGGTTTGAACCCGCGATCTTGGGTTTAGAAGACAAGTGTGGTAACCTCGACACCATCAGGACCGACTACTACGCAATCTGAATTTACATTTAAAATATATTTAATTTTAAAAAAATATGTGCTAGCCAGAGCATGGTTACAAAATAAATAAAATATAAAAAAAATTAAAGTAAAAAAAACCTTCTTTTTAGTTTTGATGGTCACCGTTTCGCTGCTGCATTCCTTATAGATGACAAACCAAATTGAATAACGTTTTTATCAAAAGGCACAATGCAAAATTTCAGGTTGTTTTATTTTATAACGGTATTTTATACTTTTCAGAAATTTCTTTTTTGGCAGTCTTATGGTTGTGTATGATTTACATACTACTAAATAATGAAAAGCTGTAAAATTCATCTAATTTATAGCATTTAAGGTTTATAATTTTGTTTTTTTCAAAATTCTACATATTTTCATAAGCGATTCCAGAAAACTGTACATGTGCAGGGTAGGATTTAGAAGCGTTTGTTACACAAATGAAAATTTTACATACTATGCAATTTTAATTTTGCAATAGTCGATTTTTTTACATAGACACAGTAAATAAATATTTAAATTAAATAAATCATTTACGCTTCAAAACACTTTTCAGTGACATAAATTAAATCAATGATGATAGTTAATTCCAAGTGTTTTTAGATGTATTGACAGATTAAATTGTACATTTTCCATTTCTTTATCATCAAAAGAAGAGAGCAAAAATGTGCCCTCACCATCTGAAAGTTTCCTATTACTCAAATTATTTTATATCATTATATCAGCAACGGTTTCTGGTTAAAATCCTAGGAAGGTTTACTGTATAATTTTATTTTTCAAAACTAACCACAAACTTTTTAGTTTCTATGTATGAGGTGTCAATGATATTTTTGAAAGTGTGTTTATTTTTATTTTAATCGTACCTACTTTTCATATCCCATGTACACGTTTTTTTCATTTAAATTTCATTTCAGGAAGCTATATTATTCATGTCTCAATTTAATATGGTCCTCTTTCATTCTGAAAAGAAGTTTGATCTTGGATTACATTCTGTGTAGAGGCAGGCGTTGTAGGTTTCCCTGTTTTTGACGTTTCCCTGTGATCTTAAATGTTACAAGATACTTATTCGGTATTGGAGCACTTTAAAGTTAATGTTCATAACGGGGTAGCAGATACAAAAATTTTTCTTCCATTTACTATGAAGTAAACCTTATCATGTGCGAAATATATTATCGCTTTAGAAAAAAACTCTACAAACGCATGCGTATGTCAGTTTTGCAGTCTAGGAAATTTTATGATTTAATGAAATTTTACAGTTGTAGAGCTTTAATTAACCTATAACTTGAAATGGAAGGCTGGCTAACGAACTGCGTGGTAAACATGAATAACTCATTTTGGCCGTTGCTGGCATATGCTGATGCTGCTATATCGAGTCACCTAATGTTAAAATCAGCTTCAAAACGCCTTTAAAATAAAGTAACACTAATCGAAATAATTTTAGCTCTGCGTTCCACACTTGAAATCACTTTGATCTGTTCTTTTAAATATTTTCTCTTTTTCTAGATATATTCGTGACTTTTGGGTCTTTAATAATTTTGTCTAAAACTAACAAGAGTTATATTAAGTTCGATGTGGAAGTGCATGATCAATGAGTGCAGCAGCATTCTGGGTTTCTAACAGCATCTCTTCTGTTGTATAAAATTAGCCCCGAAAGCATGAAATTTGGCTACCACTTTTAACTTTCAAGGTTGGTGTGCCTGACCTGAAACAGTAGCACGAGGAATGCTAGCCACCAGAGGAGATGATGGGATATCTATCACAGCTACTGATCTTGTGGACCACTGCTGAGAGCCTGCAATCTGCTACCGTGCTTCTCACCCAGCGGGGAGCAAAACTTGAATAACAACCTTGCCTTGAAAACTTACTGTCTGATGATGTTCACAGCTTTTCTTCTGCATCAACCATCTGCTCTGGTTCTTAGCAAGAGAGTGACTCCTGTTCCCGTCCTACTGTTGAAGTTTAATGAGCTTGACTGCAAGAAGCAGTTCCTTCAGCACTATGGCATTTTTCATTTATAAAATAAATGTTTACTACTCCATCAGGAGCTGAGTATGTTCATCATGGCTAGCCAGACCATTCCGAAAGTCCTTTCTAGGTAAGAATATGACTGGCACAGTTTCTAACGTGAAACATGTTTTATTTTGAAGTCATTTTGGGTTTGTGGTTAAGGGTCGACTTTTAGTGAGTATATTTTAAGAGCAGTTTCATTTCGAACAATTATACTTCTTGAAGATGTTATCAGTTTTTACTCTTTTTTTTTTTTTTTTTTTTTTTTTTTTCCTTTTCGCACAGTGAAAACGTGTTTTCTTGAATTAAAACACTCACTACGAATGGAATGTCTGAGTTGAAACCAAAGTACAGGACATGTCTCTATCGTAAATGAAAAATTGCCTGCAACCTCGACTAGGTAACTGATACAGTAGGAGCTTCTAGAATATCCAATGTTTTCCTGCTAGAATTTCGAAATATTCCTCATTTCTTCCTATAATCCTAACGCCATTGTTAGGTAAGCTACTGCAGGCATATTTCCCTTCCAGGCAAACAATGAGATTGAGGAGCATGAAGGCAAATTAAAGTATCACGTTCGAGGGGGCCTTTGGGCAGATTCCATAGATTAGGCTCTTCAATGCTTGACCTTGGTCACGTGAGCACAGGCGCTTCTGAATGCTACCGAAATGAATTCAGGTTCAAAGCGAGTATCTTTTCCTCATTAAAACAACGTGCGCCAGGCGCCAGGACATACCCCCGGAGCGTCCATGAATATTAAAACATATTTGAAAGGTATTGGAGTCCCAAGGGGGTTAAGATTACATTGCGTGCGTGACCTCCGGCACAGAAGTTCTTCTTTCGATCCTCCTCGATAACAAAGAGGACGCTGCAGCTTCGACCTTGTAATGAACTGCTCCAAGATCGATTCTACCTTTTGTTTTTGATAGGACACTTTTAGAAAGGTTTTTGCGTACATTTTCTAACCCCTGCATTGTAGCTCAAGTTGAAGATGTGATGAAAATGCAAGAAATATCGCTGTAGCTTTACAGTAGAGAAACCTTAAAAGGCCCTTTTATACATTGAAGTATACGGCAACCGCCGCAACCGGGGAGAAACAGTAGCTGGTTAACATTTATATTTTCACTGACAGCCTACAATGGTGCTATATTTAAACCTGATAATAATAAGTACTAACCTATGTTGTAAGAGATGTTGAAAGGCAATACACTGCCGGGCATTTGCACAGGAAATTCCCGTATTTCATCTAACTTTTCCTCTGTAAGAACATGGCGGTTCGGAACACATGTCTTGTAATAGAGAGATTCTGCCCCAAAGTGACGGACAAACAGTTTCTCTATCTCGAGTACATTGCCAGGATATTTTCTTAGGAATTATTATTATATACTTGCATAATTAACAAAGAACAATTAGCATACAATTTCCGCACACCGAGTAACATACGAATGCAAAACCACTCGCTGACAAAACCTATGTCAAATAAACCACAAGCTGCTACATGTACATGCAGTATAGGCCTTGAATAATGCGCTCTTCCAGTATGCAGCCGCACTCTGCCAGCCTATATCTCAAATAGCATCGCTGTTAGGTCAAGTTATGATTTACGACGGGACTATACAGAACTATGAAAGATGGCATTTATAGTGGTTACATTAACATATTTAAAATAGTTGTTTATTTAATTTAATCATCTTATATACTTATCACGACTATCCAAGGTAACTCGATAAGAAGTCCTTAAATAATCTTGATCTGCAAACTACCATCCCTCATTACATACTAATGCTTCGTAGGCTAAAATTCTTCTTTGGTTTTATTTTATTTTATTATATTTTTTAATTTTTGGAAACAGGAATAATGTGAACTGGCGAAATCTAAAGAATGTTAAACAAGTCGAACAAGTGCCAACTTCATAGGCTTTCTGCAATTCTAATTTGTGAGCAGGTGCTGTATTTTGGAGAAAAAAGAATCAGACACACACATTTTGGAATATCCCCTCGACATTTCTTTACAGTTTTTTCTTGAATGTTAGATAATAATGAAGATTGATATACACCTGTCGTATTTCCATTGAACTAATAATCTGTTATAATTATAGAAGCTTTCCTTGCCGATTTTGCTTTGAGTCTGGAAAATAGTTTTGATATATCATAACGTGCGATCAGTTTTGTTTTCTCCCGGAGTGTTTTGCCTATGAGCAAGCGAGCCGCTCGTTAGCTGGTTAGCCGGCCAGCCGGGTCTCGGTGATTAGCGGGAGGGAAAAAGATTAAACCAACCACACAATACACAAACCAATTTAAGAGACACTTTACTTGCTAAATTATCAAACGAGGTATTGAAACTGCCCGTCTTCATTCTCCACATATTTTTGGCATCTCTTTAGGAATTACTTGTCACTCGCTGTAATTCATTTTAAAGGAAATCCGGACAATTTCCTGACGAATATTATCTTTAAATTCTTGTATAATGTGCAGGTTCGTCTTGTATACGGAATTTTTAAATTTACCCCAGATATAATAATCACAGGCTTATAAATAGGGGGACGGAGGGGGCCATAAAATTGCTATTGGTATCTCTGTCTTGTGGAAACACATAGTGAATGCTTTCATGGAATTATTCGCAGTGTGAGCAGTGGCAGAGTTCTGTTGAAAAATGCTGGGGAAAAAATAAATAAAAAATCATCCTATTATTCTTTCCAACGAGTTAACTCAGATGAAGCGTACATATTATCACTCAGGGCCATTTCTAATCAACGTATAGGCACTTACGGATTCATTATCAAGCAATTTTTCTTACTCTACCTATAAATACGAACCTCTAAAATAATGTCGTGCACAATTTCGATATTTTCTGGAGTGATCACAGAAATTGAGCTTCGTAATATGATGTTCAGCCTTTACCTCCATTCTTGCTTTCTTACATTCCTTATACCAGAGTTTTATGGCGGCATGAAGAACAGAAAATGTTTCAAGTATTTTCTATAACCCAAGCTTTTAAATGTACAACATAGAACCAGCTAAACATTTGTTTTAATCAAACGTGGACTCACTGTATTTAATAGTATATTCTTCGCAATGGAACCACGTTAAGTTTTTATTTGAGTTCGAAACATAGATGACCCCTAACTTTAGAACTTTAATATGGAAAATATTTATTTACTACAGACAGAATTATATGCCAGTTTCTAACTTTTACTAACCTTGGATGCAGTCACCAACCTTGTGCTCTAGCAACGTGGAAGTCAGGATGCCTTTGGCAGCACCTGTTCTGTTGATCTGAAGAATTTTTGAAGTAATTCTGAGGAGACTGTCACTAATTGTTTTCTTAATCTTAGGAATCAAATCGAAAGCACAAGACTTAAGTCAAAGATGGACGTTAGAGAACTTCCTAGTCTCATCGATTGAACAAAACAGCAATGCCTTGCTGCATGCGCTTCATCATTGTGATGAAAAATTGTGGCTGGGTTCTGTGGAATGTATAGCAGTTTCTCACCCCCCCCCCCCCCCCGTCAATCAAAGCTATGTAGAAGATTATGTCCCAAAAATGAACAATGAGAATGTATACTGGGGGTATACGACACGTGTAGGATAACATAATCACAGTTGGACACAATAACCACCATAGCTTTCTCATTACAGACGAACTTTCCATGTTCGTAGTGACCCACAATGACGATATAGTTCGATTGTAGCTCCAATTTTAACTCATCTCTCATCCAGTGTAATAGTACGATGTAAGAAACTCTCCTTTTTCTCCTTGGCGATCTGAAAGGTACGAACAAGGTCCTATTTCTGTGTTTCTGTCAGAGCATGAGGAGTCCGCATTGCCAGGCGTTCCTACACAACAGTATGCATTAATCCCCTCCGTAGATCTAACTCCTGGATTTTGTGGATAAATGAAATTGTTCTGTCCACTTTTATAAAACAGACCATACAAAATAACCCTCAAAGCTATCACTTTATTGAATACTCTAGGATAGAGTCGACAGCGAAATTCTTCTAGATGAAGCTGTTACTTGTATAGATACGAGACGCATTTCAAAATTATGCATAACACTATGTAAAATAAATTGGAAAAAGTTTAGACATTTGTTTATATTCTACATGTCTCGTTAATTTTCTTCATAAACACTTTGTGTACCAAGGGACAAGCTTTTGGATACTCTGTGCTTGAATTGAACTACATTAGCATTGCTGCTTTTAACTTTTCACTCGTCAAGAAAGCATTTCTTGAAGTGAAAAAAAAACAAAAAAAAAAACATAGAAATAACTGGGTGCGAGTTCTGAGCCTTGTGGTACATCTTTAAAAAGTGTTGAAGCTGACAGCGGTGTGTGGACATACAATTGATGTGAAGGAAAACAATCCATGACGATAGCTTCCCACGTCTCCGGTACTCAAAGGCGTCGCGCCACAGTTATCTCACAATACACTTGCGCCAGCCCCATAAACTCACAAGGACGCCTTTTAGGTCCCCAGGTAACAATGGTTATAATCTTCCGTGCTGGTTTCTGGTTGATTGTTGTCTTTTGTGGTAAAGTTGAATGGCACCACTTCATGGATATTGTTGTTTTGATGCAGCATTGATGTACGAGATCTTTGTTTCAAACCAAAAATACATTCTCACCTTCAATTGTTCCGTTTTGTGCACGATAGTAAAAATGTCTGGGATATATCTTGCACACATTTATAATATTGAAGATTTTGAGTGTCAGTTCTGGACAAAGTATGGAAATGCCTGGAGGTTCCATTGCATGTTCACTGTGAAACGATTTTCTGGAGTTTTTGCGTACACACGCTCAACAAGATCATCCATCTGAAGTCACCGTTGTCTGATTTTTCCTTCATTCTTACAGTTGGCCTACAAATGTCATACAGTTGACATTGAATTTCAACAGCACTCTTACCTTTTGCGCTGAAAAATCGAATCACAGCATTGACTTCATAACTAACTGATTGCTTATCTCGCTGTCATAAAAACCAATGTTTCGCAAAGGCAAACGTTATTATAAGGGGGTCCCTCCCCATTACCGTGGGAAGTTGAGTGATCAATCTTTTCACAGAGGTCTGCGCAACCCGTAGGTTTTTGCATTAGGACGGCACCTAGAAGCTATTCCGACCCGCCGTTCGGCTGCAGACGTTTGCGATGCCCAGACGCGCCAAGTGATCTTAGCTTCAGAAGCCGAGCGCACCTAGCTGCCAGTATTTCACTGGTGGATAGATCATACTAGCTTGACCTACTCACTTAAGGGGTGAGTTACCCCAGCATTAAGGTAGCCACCACCACCCCACGAACGACAGCGATTCAGGCGAACCTGCTCCCAGGGTACACGCCTTCGACACTCCCCTGGGACACGCTGCCGTCATTAGTACTCAATTTCCCGTGTGTTCCGGGACGCCGAGTCCAACCCAATCCGGATAACTCCCTTGCGGGAGGGGCTCGTTTCAAGTCCGGCCCGGCTGCTTCTAGTAACGTCAGAAGTACCGCGGGCACTCAGGGTCCGCAGATCCCGCACCAGGAGTATCTGAAAAGCACGACCGAAGCCTCGCCCCCCCCCCTTACGGGGAGGCAAACGTTATGTCATATAACAAGCTTAAATCAACTGAAGCTTCGGCGCATGCTCTATTTGCCCTTATTTTGCTAACTTTGTTTTATAAGCAGCCGGCTTTTACTTTTGAAATGCTCCTCGCATATTCCACATCCTTTTCAGCGCTGCACCTTTGTCTGCAGTTGTTAAACTCAATTAGATGACTCGTGTCTACTGAATGAGGATTTTTTAATAGTGTTTAACGCCCGTTTTTACTGAGGCACCACCAACAGTGGACACTGATGATAGATGAAATGAAATAATAAATTGGGAAAGGAGTATTTTTTTAAGGAAGGGAGCGTTCCAGGCCTAATTTTAAGTTACTTCTCCGGCATCTGCCATGTATGAGGGTCGAGGAAAACCTGGAAAAAACCTCAATCAGGAAGGACGGTCTGGCAGAAATCGAGCCCAGATCTCCAGCTCACGATTCCGCACCTTAACGACCTCGGCCATCTGTGGCGGTCACACTGACGATACGTGAGATGAAATGATATGTTGGGAAAGGATTTATTTAAGGAAGGAAATTTTCCAGGCCTAAGTTTAGGTACCTCTCCGGCATTTGCACCTGGAAAAATTGCAGTAAGGTGGGACAGTTCTGGTGGGAATCGAACCACAGACCTCTCGCTCATGGATCCGCTTCTTAACGACCTTGGCGACCCATGGCGGTCTTAAATGAAGATGAAATCTATAGGTTGGATGCGCCTATGCCAACTAAGGGTATTGTACTTAATTACATTTCATTCACTGCTTGCTATTTCAAACCGTCGTGTGTAGAATGATGCAAGAAACACAAAAACTCGTATGTGAATTTATAGTACCTCATTTCATTTTAAAAACCTTTTATCGGATTTGGAAAGTGTAGCTTTTGTTCTGAACGAATTGTAATTATATTCTGACAGTGGTTATGTATGTTATTATCATAGCCTGCAAACAATTGAGCCCCTCTTATGAAAATGTTCTGCACTTGAAGTTAATATGGGGTTAGAATGCCACTTGTGTTGTCAAATTTCTAAAACATTATATATAATATTTTAAATATCTCTATTTATAAGCATTAGTGTGCTATTTTTATTTTATTATTTACTTTTTGCTTTAAGTATTTTGGTATTAATTTTAATAAACAGTCCTAACATGCGCTTGAAATATCCTATTTTACACTGAAATTGAATAATGTTTATAGTAGTATTACGTATATATTCATAATGAAAATGAGCGAAAAGACCCACCATATAGTGTTCCGGGTCCAATTTAATAGAAAATGTCGAAGCCGTTGGTACCTGGAAAAATAAAAGCCAAGTGTGCCCAGTAGATTATTTCACGAAGAAAATTCAAATCACTCATAGTTGTTATAAACAGACATCTTGGCAGTCATGTTTGTTGAGATAGGCGAGATTCAGTCATTTTAAGTAGTAGAGCTACACTGGTTGACAGTGACCTTTAAACTTGAATCTATATAGAGACTTATTGTACCCTAGCGTGTGATTATGAATGAGCCCTACTACACCACAAGCCCCATATGCCAGGTGCTTAGTACACCAGCATTATCTCCAGAGCATTCGTTACTTCGGAAACCGGGCAGAATGTCACTTCTTGAGATCAGTTACCTTCTTCCAGCCCTTGGGTATCAAAGCGCCTCAGATAGCACTCCCTGGGAACAGAGATCGGAGTCTCCAAAGTAAAAAAACTGAAGTCATATCTACATGCTAAGAACCGCAAAAGAAATGAATGAGGAATAGCCACTAAAACCAATAAATGTAGAGATCTTTGTCGGAATGGCGGCCGACAAGTAAGATGCAAAGGTGACATGGGAGAGGAAGTAGAGAGTATTGGTGAAGTGAAACCAGAGAAATGAGAGAACTTGGAGAAAATCCCGAAAAAGTAGCTTTTGTCCACCGCAAATATCAATCCGCAGCTCTGAAATTTGAACTTGTCCCACATTTGTAGCATCTAGTGCGTATTGTTCGTTCTAAATAAAAATATACAAGTCACCGACTGGCTTAAGGCGTTCAGGCGTTATTTTAAGGGTAACTCTATGTATAAAAAACACCCATACTTCAGTTAATTGTTTTTATAACTTTTACATTTTCAAACATAAAAACTGAACATTTCAAATAATTATATATATATATATTAACAGTAATTATAATAGTAGAAAAGGATAAAACACTAACAAAAAGTCACACTTGAGATCTCTATATTTCGGACTCGTGGAGTCCTTCTATTGCAAGAAGAAACATAATTGCTGTTAATTTGTTACATTGTTAATAGTGTTACTTTATTTTTATTTTTATTTTATATATATATATATAGTTTATCATTACTTTAGTAAAATATATTATGGCACAGGACTAGAGGTAGGTTTAATTATAATTTTATATATTTAAAATGTTAAAGTGCATTTTCTTGGAAACCATTGGAGATACTTTACTGAAATATTATGCATATTCTAGATATTTTAACATTTAAATCGGTTGAACAGAATTTTGAACAATAATTTGCTAAAGAAAAACTTTTTTTTAAAAAGTCTATACTTAAAATGGTCATAAAATATGAGGATAGCTTGACCCACAGCTATACAAGTCTGTCCAATAGAATTGTGCGTAAGGATATTTTCTATAAAACTGCCAAATTTCATTGATTCTCAAAGATGAATAAAGATAAGTTGCGGAAAACTTAAGACAGTACTCCAACAGGAAGCGCATTAAGAAACGTAGCTCAAGAAGAAGGAAATGAAAGGGTAGAGGAAGCTCCTAGCGCCAATGGAAATGAAGAATAATACTTTAGAATTCAAGTTTTCCCAACTTAGGGTTTTTTTTTCTCGTCTTTGAGGTACACTTTCTCAGAAACTGTTTTAGGTAAAGAAATGACATTTGGAAATTTTATAGAAAACGTCCTTCTGCACAATCCTATGGAATAGATTTTCAAATCTTTACTAAGGTAATGGATATTTTACGACTATTTTAAATATAACATTTTATAAAAATATTTAAAACTTTTTTGAAAATCAACATTTTGTTTCACATTTTTAATATTGAAATATTTATAATAAGTACAAAAAGTGCAGTAAAATTTATGCATGTCACAATGTTTAAATGAATAAGATTATAAAACAAAGGGGGAGTGGCACTGTCACGCTTGTAGTTATTTGATTCATTATTTGATTCATAGTTAGAAGTATGTTTAATGTATGAAACCCTGGAATTAAATTTTGGAAAGTATATGATAGTTTTTTTTTAGTTAAAATTTATTTTTAAAAGAATTTACCTACATCTATTCTTAAAGTAGAAAAGATTCAAGGAACTTAAACAGAACATCTTTTGAGTGTACCTCAGAACATATCAGTGCCTTCTTTTGCTACCTCATACATCCAAAAGCATGCCAAATATCGCATCTTTGACTTATTAACTAAATATGAGCTGTTATTTTTCTTTCTCCAATGGCACAAATCGTCAATGTGAAATGTTCTGATATTGCATCTCTGCCTGAACTTGCTTCTGAAGAGAGAATGGCGTAACTTTCCATCCTCCGTGACGCCACGATGTATGTATGCGTTTTAAGAGCTAGGTAATCCTCTTGACTCCACTTTTTGTGACCTCAATAAAAAGGACACAAAGTATTTAACGTCACGTGACTTTGGGGTAAGCGTCTATACTTTAGAATGGGCGACAAAGGAACAGGTGTAGGAATAATTACTGGGTTCAAGTGTGAGTGTAGCAGAACAAGGAAAGAGATCAACATCTTGCTCTCTCTGTTTTTCCCTTCTTCCTGCGTAGAATTTAAGAGTTCGACTGCATAGGTAGCTCCTGCATTCATACTATCCTTCTCCTTCCTTTACGAAGTGCAATGAGATGGTTAGAAAAATTAACAACTAAGCTCTTTGTAATCGTTAACTTCTTCATTAGAGCAAGAAAGCTTTGGAAAGCTGATTTGGAATTTAACGCGAGTTATGATTCGGGTTAAAACATGTAAAGCAAATGTATTTTAGGGAGGAGTGCAGTAACATCAACTCAAGCTATTTTTTTTTTTTTTTTGACAGGCGAGTAAAAGAATGCACATGTTTTAATATTAAGGATGTAAAACATAAGTTGAACAAATATCAAGTAAATATCGATACATTTTTTAAAGTCTTTCACGTTTTAATTTATATTCTGGAAGTATATTTTATGTAATATTAAATGGTGTAAAATTGAAAAAAAAAGAATACTAAGAAGTACTAAGAAAAAAATAGATATTATTCGATAGAAGCAAAGTGGGAGGTTATTATATGAATAGCAAAGACAGGACTTCCAGAATATGTCCTTACCGCTCGCAATGAGCTTTGAGTCTCGGCAGATGGACATTCCACACAGCGGCCGCGTCTTATGCGTCTTGCGCTATTCGCACACAAAACCCTAATTTTACTATCACAAAGAGAGATTTCTTGTATACAATTTGAATTTTCAGAACATCAACACGCCTCATCTGAAAAGAACACGAGATATGGGTCGGTAACTCTTCAGTTACTGATGAAAGAAACCACTCACAATAATGTACACGTGATACAGGATCGTCTAGTCGTAGACAATGGACAGGTGTACACTGTAAGGTTTGAGTCTTAACAATTAAGACACTGTTTCAAGACTTACGCCAATTTCGTCTAATTTGCCTTCCGTTAAAAATGTACGCCCTCGCACGTGCTTCTTGTTTGCACTGAACCAGTAGCAAAAATGTATTCACAGTTCGTGAATTTCAATTCTGCAAGGAGGCAATTGCATAGGGAACTTTCGAATAAATTCCTCACAAAAGCGGCGAGATGATTCTTATTTATAATAATATTTACACACAAAAATATATTGCTCCAAATTCAGTTGTCGCATTATCTTCGCGAACGAATGTAGACTGGTGATTGCTCGGAAGTTCAAGGACATGCAGACGGGCGGCCTTGGCCAAGACGCAAAGCTCCATGCTAGCGGTAAGGACATATTCTGGAAGCCCGGTATATGTTATGTCATTATACTATATGCTGTTCTTTACGGGAAACTTTATTTTTCATTTAATATATGATAAAATAATAAGTACTAGTATAAATCAATAAATCCAATTATTGGATAATAATACTTCGAGATTTGTTCGGGAAGCTTTATGTATTATTCTAACTCATTCATAATAAACTCCGTTTTGATAATGAAATAAATTTCAATGAGCCTATGTAGATTAAATTTTGTCCAGCATTTGTGTTATGTATTTTCTTATTTTCAATGAATTTGACTTGATTTTAAGTAAAAATTCACAAACAATATACCTGCATATTCACAAAGCAGTGTGTCGATCCTGGTGGTGTAGTGGTAACCATACTTGCTTCCTAAACCCAAGATCGCGGGTTCAAACCCGGCCAGAATCGATGGATTTTTTCCGGGCTTAAAAGCCTAAGTAAGGCTTCCTTCGGAAGGGAAGTAAAACCGTGGGTCCCGTGTAGTACATGTACTGCACGATAAAGAACCTCATGCCTGAAAGAAGAGGCCTCTGAGCAAAATTTATCGGCCGTTTCACGCCCTGAATTGAATGGGACGCTGATGACCTGAGATGTTAAAGAACATCCGTAAATAAATCAATTAAAAAAAAACAAAGCAGTGTTAAACTTTTAATTTTCGAGTTATATCCTCATATGATTTCCTATTGTTTTACACCATATATTGTTCGTATTGTGTTCTTTTGTAAAATAAAAACATCCTTTCCTTAGAATATTAAAATATATTTTATAATTAAAGAGAAACAGGCATAATTAACTGTTTTAAGGCCACCTTCGGGACTAATGTAATCAAATAAGGAAAGAATCTGCTGATGTTAATGGTGGTAATTATAATTTTAATATGCTATTAGAAAAGTTATATATTATGAATTTTCTGGTTTTATCTAGATTTATTGATAATTTGATATCTTTGAACCAATTGTACATGTTAATAAGAATATCATTTATTTTTTCCATATGACTGAAAATTATGTGAAACGTATGACAAGAATACTGATAGAAACATAAAACAAATTGACCTTAAAAATAGAATAATTATGAGTATTAGGGAGAAGATAAGTTACAATTTCTAAACAATTTAATTAAGATGCTTAAAGATGTTCGTGTTTTTTTTTGAAATAATATTTTAAAAATATCATATTAATAGTCATGGTTTAGAATGGTTACTGCGTAGGGCTGAAAGTTTATAGGTATTAAACAAACAACGGCCAAGTTTTTTTTTTTTTTTTTTTTTTTTTTTTTTTTTTTTTTAAGAGCTATTAGTGAGTTAGAAGAAAATAATGAGAAATACTACTATGGAAGTTTAAAGAGCTCTGCTGAAGAGTGAAAGAAGTATAATATGTTTTGGTCATTTTAAAGAATCAAGATGATGTTGAGATGGAGCATGAGGGTAAAAGAAAATAAAGGGTGTATAGGAGACAGTAAATGGATCACAGGTTTGAAAAAAAGGCTGCAAAGGGCAATAGTAAAACATAAAACAAATTTATGTTAAGCTTCTGACTTACTTCTCAATGCATTGGACTATTTGTCTAATTATTATTAACAGTGTAATAATACACTAAATTATAAGGGAGTTTATGAGTGGAAATCTCGCAGATATCTACTGATACCACTGGATAAATCTCCCACCAGAACATTTCGTCCTGAAAGTGTAGTCTTCTTAATATCAAAACAACTTCCATGCCTATATATTGTCACAGCCTCCGGTAGAACCCTCGCTTTTACACTATTCTTTTCAGTTAACTTAGCACGAGGTTGGACACTAGGGGCACAATCCTGATTTTAATCCCTAAAAATTCTTAACATCCTAAGTTAAAATATACGTAAGGGACGAGGAACACAAATAATACGTTGAACTGATAATTGTGTTGAGTTGCTGCTAATGCAGTTTTGTATATTCTCTATATCATTCCTATTACAATTTCAAATGTTACCTATAGGACCCTATTACGATGTCCAGTGAGAGGAGTTGTGCATCTTGACCCGCTCATATCTCTCGATAGATTGACAATTTTCTTTACCAAAATCTCCAAACATGCAACTATACGCATGCGCAGAGCTTCGCTTTTTCTATTTTTACACATGCCAGACGAGCGTGGAATTAGCTCGCTATTGTTGACTGAAGAATATTTACTGTTACAAAAATCACTTCGATAATGTTTATTATAGTGCATTATTACTCCTATTAATGCATAATTTCCATTATTAAGCGCTCTATATGTTAAATATTTCAAGTAAACGTAGTAACATATCTAATTAAGGCAAAAATACAGTGTATTAACTCTGTTATCGGCCATGACATGAATATCTACAGCGGAAAACTAATAACATAAATATTCAAGAGGAAGCCTCCAGAAGTTTTAGACTCCACAATAAAATAATTTATTAATATTTTTTTTCATTCCTGTAGGTGAGGACATGGGGACAGATTAATAAGGTTACAATTAAAGTTTAACTATTGAACTACAGCACAGAAAGATTTGTTAAAGAGATTTACACATGTAAAACGTGTTTCAGACTATAGTTTTATTGAAAAAAAAAATCCTTTCCTTTCCTTTCCTTTCCTTTTTTTTTCTTTTCTTTCACTCTTCAATTGCTAGTATTTCCAGTTGATACTTTTCCCCTTTAATTTTTTCTAGCCCTTATTGTCTACAGCTACTAAGGACATCCTTGCGGCCCTGAGCAAATTATGTATAATTTAGTTGGATGATTAAGGAAAACGTTTTCTTAATTGCGTTGGCACTAATGATGCTGTATCTCTAATGATATGGGTTTGCATGTGGCCCGGATGTCTTGGAAAGTAAGGTGCAAGCAATGATCTAAAATGTATTCTAGGAAACTGGACACATGCAAAGAAAATTACTACATTGATGTTCGTTGTAGAACGGAACAATTATTTGCAGTTTTTAGTTGTACTCGAGTATCACAAATATTGCTATTTGTCTATAAGAGATGTTGGTGTATGCCTAAGGTAAGCTGTGTTGTCTTCTTATTAGATAGAAGGGAAAGAGACGAGGAAAAACAACGCCTATGTTTATTTGCACTTCTATGTAACAACAAGCCAGCAAGAGAGCTCAACGCCCGAGAGTTTCTGCAATTCTGATTTTTTTTTTTTTTTTTTTTTGGAACCACACTAAATTAAAATGGGACAAATCTTATTTTTGTACATAATTTTCCGATGTATAAACACATTTTTTTCAGCGGATAAGTTTCTTAATCCCATTATCGAAGAAGCATTGGGTTTGGGTTTCACCCGGTTTTGCCCAAATGCTTACACCTTCGTCGTCATCATCAAAACGCCAACCTTCCAATGCTTCTTTTAACGGACCAAGCATATAGCAATCACAAGGCTATAAGTCTGAATATAGGGAGGGTGTTTCAATGCTGTATAGGGAGTTTTCTCGAGTTTTTCTCTTGTCAAAGCAGCAGTATGTAGACTGGCATTGTCTTGAGTGAGAATTAAGGCTTTTTCCCTTAAAAACAAAACCTTTCCCAAATTATCATTTCATTTCATGTATCATCAATGTTCACCTTCTGTGGTATCTCAATGGTAAAAACGATAGTTAAACACTTATGTTTAAATTAAATTAATTCTAAAATAATAGTTATTCAAATTGCTTACATTTGAATTGACAGCTCTATATAACAGATTAATCCATTAGTGAAAAAATAAATGCAAAGCTCTTCAATAGCATAGCATAGTAGAGCATGTCCAGTGAATATGAAACAAAAAATTATCAAAGCATATGATTAGATCATTTCCACAGTGTAGAAAGAAATGTTGAAGACCTCAGTGATTTTATATAAATGCATCATCAAAGTCGGAAAAGGCTCTTTGAAGATGGCAAGATATCCTGCAAAACAGGATTAAAGGCAGACACTAACAATTGGAAAGCTTGTATAACATTTTCACGCTGTAGACACTCGCGTTTACATCAATTACTGGCTTCAGATCAGATTTGAAGATAGGTGTGTTTTTAATTGTTCTTTGATGCCCAAACACCATTCTCTGGTAGTAATATTTTTTCAAAGGATATCTTATCCCAGATTTTGTCTTATTCTTTATATTTGGTAAGTCGAATCATGAAGATGCATTTAGTTTATTTGATCAGCCTTTGAATCGTGTTGACTTCCTCAACAGTAGAAATCTGGTCTAGTCAACAATGCATCTTTTCACCTATCACCACCAAAGACTTTGCGCACTAGGGCGTTTTCTTAGAGGTCTATTTTTTAATAATATACTGCTATATAATTTGTACACTTCAATTTCTGTGATCATTTCAATGATTGTAAAAGCGGAGTTGAAGCAGTGATGAAATACTTGTTTAATACAATTGTTAGTACCGTTTTCCCTTTGGAAGATTTGTCTAAATTCGGGAAGTTTTGTGTATTTTAATCCTTTCTGAGTGTCATTAATGATGGAGAATTATTAAAAAATAATACAGCATGTTCCTCCATTGCAAATGATTCTGTATCAAATATGTGGCAGAAGATAATTATTTCATGTTAGGGTCCAAGTTCATTCAGATTGTAATACTGGAAAGATAAAAGGTATGCTTTGCACATTTTTAACGTTATCACAAGATCAGAGGTTTAAAGAAAGAAAATAGCTACTTGTTTTTACATAATAGGAAAAATAATTAATTTAAACGGCCTTGCTAGATTGTTTCTTAAACTTTGTAGAATGTCAATAACTATTATACTTCGACAGCGAGTAAGAGAGATAAATAAGTGAAATCCAATGTGTATGATGAAGAGTTCATACCAAACAGAAAGCATTCCCCAGGATATCAGGGAAACGTAGAAAGAAACAATTAGGTAGAAGTACTTGTGGACCGAAGAAGCTGGTTCTAAAGAAAACACCTCTACACTTGTCAGCTACGCAGGTTGATGGAATTCCACCAGCTCACCAAACCTTCCTAAGTGCTCCGAATATCCCAATGTATTGTGACTATGAAAGCAATTGAGTGATATATTACAAGGGTGCAGAATTCCATTATCTAGCGTTTCCCCCTGTTTACACAGCAGCACAATAACGCACGTACCCACACTGTGCAACTGGCTGGCTGACACGTTTTTCAGAGAGAGCTATTATTATTGCTCCAGTGATCACATAGGTTTTCGTTATTTTCTTTTCGCATTCCTTAAGGCCAATGTGCTTGGGGCGTAAATTTCTGCATTCTATTCTTCTGCTAGAGATGTACGCTATTGTAAAATGTTTAGCTTCCATACCTGTAGTATATAGAATATAAAAGTAAAGCAGGGGAAAATGATGAAGTTTATTACAGGTTCTTGAACATTCTATAATACTTTTTTCATTTATACAAAGAATGAATTAATTTAGTCAGTATCCAATATGTCGGATACAAAATTCAGAATACGGAATTATGCCATTTTAGTTACTCTACAAACTACACACTAACAGAAAATCTATTTCTAAGTTGCATATATGTTCCTACATACATTAATACAGCTAATCCCAGGTTGTAGTCTGTATTAATGAAGTCACTGTATCCACTTTAGTTTTTCACCTTCTAGAACCATACTATTCAGTAAGTCTAAGGCCTTCATTCCCTACTTTCGTTACTCTTGTTCATAATTAGTAAATTCTTCACATTTTAACATCATCCCTTTCTCAAAAGTTTGTCTCTTAATCTTCCAGAATATTCTGCGAAAGTTTTATGTTGTTATCTCATCTGAGTTTAATTTTCTTTTTCGTAATATTTCATTGCTAATATTACCCCCTTTACTTGGTTATATATTTTATCTTCATCTCTTAGCTTCTTTATGGTGTAAAAAATAATAAAAGTTATTATCTTCACACACATAGGGCAAATATCTAGGATTTCCACTATTTCTCAGACCCTCTAAATTCTTCTGTAACCAGTTTATCACACAAGAATAGTTATCTATTGCATGTTATGCTTTTTCGATTAAGTGTTGTAAGAAAGTACATGAACTGTTTGCCTTTGGTGCAAAAGGGCCTGAAGATTAATTAGTTACGATACAAAATGGAGGAAAAAGAGTAAAAGGAAATTTCAATGAGACAGAAAAATGAAAATACGGAATTAGCACTTTTTCACCCATAATATTTTAAAAAATTATAAAAATCTTATCCATAAAGAGAAACACAGCAGTATTCCTAGCTTTTTATCATGGGAAAATGTGGGAAATACAGTAAAATCGTTGTTAACCGAGATTCTGTCAACTGAAATTCAATTTCATCGAAACGACTAATCCGAATTTTCAGTATGCATACAAAAGTGTTAAAATTTTAATATGTAGCTGTGCAGCTTTCCAGATGTGGAGGCATTGTGCCGGAAAATTTCTTAAAAAATAGGGGGGGGGTGGAATCATGACTTCTTTCCGAAAAAATTAATAATCTGTACTTTTACTTTTCTTATATACGGTATTTTTAGGATGGTTTATAGATTGTCTATTATATCTTTACTGAAATGATTTATGCACCATATTTGTTAAAAACTTTGCTTCTACAAAATTATATTTGACCCTTTGAGGGAGGGGTGTTAAAGAAAGATTTTATTGTGCTGCATATAAAAAGGATGAAATTGGAAAAGACGACAATAGAGAACATGGAATGGAAAAGGTTAAAGCGTAAGATTGTAAAAATGCTGATAAAAGAAGACGGTACGTCATATAAGGCGAGAAAGGCGGCACAAAAAGGAAGGCGAAAATTATGAGGAATATAAAAATAAGAGAGTTCGGAGAAGATTTACGAGCAGGTAGGCATTAAAAAAGATGAGAAACATGATCAGAAAGGCAAATGCATTTAGAAATATGTACCAAAACAGGAGAATGCCTCACCCGACCGATAGTTGCAGCTCTGGTCAAAGAAAAGGCCCATGTTCCAGCAACTTCCCAACTGACAAATAATGAATGCTTTAGTGGAAGTTTTAAGTCTCTAGTTATGAATATTTAACGTATATTAACTAATTATAATGAACTGAATTGTTTCACCAACAGGATATGCAGAGACTTCAACTGAGTTTGGAGATTCTTAAGCGAATTCCTGGAAGAGGGTAAGCATTTTTTTATTTAATTATTTTTAAGATTTTTTCTAATTTTCTTTTTACAGAAGTGTGCATATGGATTGAAAGCAGTGGAATTAAGGTGTGCGCTGGAAAAGTCAGCTATGATTAATTCGTTTAATTCAAGCTGAATTGCTAGATGAGCTCATTTACCAAAATAATTGTTTAAAGTTAAACATTAAAGTACATAGTATATTTTATTAAGAATATTACACTTTAAAATAAATTGCATAAGTATTCTACGTCTGAAAAAACCCTAGATACAAAATGTCGTTGGTAATAAATCGGATTTTGTACCTCGTTTGATACTTACCTACTCTTTAGGGGATGGGAGTAGCAACACTGTAATGTCAGATTTTACCAGTAGCTCTGAATTATGCAATATGGCCCATATGAGCTGAACATTTGGTGCAAAATTGTTATTTTTCATTTATCAAGAGGATGAAACTAAGTTGGTTTGTCCAATTTTGAGGTAACTTGTATTTTTTGCCCGAACCTAAAGAGTACCTGAACAAATTTTGGTTCATATCAGTGTATTTAGTATTGTATAATGTACACAGACATCTGTTTTCTAATTAACCTGTGAAATACTTCTGGGAAATTGATAGAAGATCTAAAAACTATCAAACTTGTATATAAACATATGTTAAAATTAGTTTAATTTGTTAGCTACAGTTTTTTGGTTATATACTGATAAATAATTCACAATTTCATATAAACATATGATAAAATTAATTTAATTTTTAGTTACATCATTTTTGGTTATTTATAAATGACCATTCATAAACAAATTAATAACTAATACAGCTTTAGTAAATCCATCCGAGTGAGCAAGAGAGAGTGCGCGTTAAGTTCAGGTAAAAAATAATAAAATTTTATAGTTACAATAAATATTTATTCAAAAACTGTAAGTGCATAAATTGTTTATTATCAAGTCATCAACATATTACTCGCATACACATGTTTTAATAAAACTTAAGCTATGCAATGTCGAATTTTATTCTTAAATCTACGTAAGTATGATCTACTAAATTTTGGATCTTTTAATCATTACATGGAAAGAAAACTTAGGTTCAAAATTTCCTACTATATTTTAATCTTGCAAATGTAAAACTAATGGGCTCATTGCGTCTGTTTGGCAGGACAACGGGAAACACTTTTAGAACGGACGCATATCTTGGGAGAATAAATATCAATAGTTTCTATTTGAAATTTTGTTCAATTTGTAAGTCATTGAATTTTGTAAAAACAAAGTTTATATAAACAGATTTTTTAAAAGTAATAGTGTATTAGAAGCCGCGATATAGCGATCAGCGGAATGCGGTGTGCTGATCACATGCCCCCCCCCCCCTGCAGTACTGCACTCTACCAATGAAAGCATGTGACGGAGGTAGAAGACGCAGTGATCATCGCGGTAAGGCTCAGGCCTACATGGGCTGTAAAAAGAGTCACAGAGAATAGTGTATTACATTAGTCTTCGTAAATCCATTTCATGCAATGTTTTCACCTTGAATAAAGGGCTGAACACGAGCTACATAGATTGAGCTAATAAATCTATTGGTAGATAATCTCGGAAGGTTACGAATTTATACATTATCTTTTGCAATATGACTCACATACAGTTATCTTAGGAGTTTGTCTATAATGAATCATAAGTATTTAATTAATGGGTCTAAATCTAAATCATAATAAGCTGTGAAATAATCTTCGCATTGTCCTTTGGAGTAATTTTTCCTAAGACTGAGGTGGTTTAACAGAATGCAATTAAAACAGTTTTTGAAATATTAAAGGATAGCACATTTTATCAAGCCATTCTTTAATTATCAATCAAGTATATTGCAGATGACACAACTAAGAATTATCGTCTGCATATAAAATTATAAATCCAAAACTTTTCTGACTTAATTTTATTTTATAATTAATTATAACAATAATTTATGTGAATTAAAATAATATAGAGTCTAGAGCGGTACCTTGTGATACGCCATTTTAGTCGGTCCTGATGGTGTAATGATAACCTTACTGCCTTGTAGATCTAAGAGTGCGGGTTCATTCCCGGCTGGAGTCGATGGATTTTTCGGGCTTAAAAATATAAAGTATGGTTTCCTTCGGAAGGAAAGTAAAGCCGTGGGTACATTTACGGCACGAAAAAAAACCTCAAGCCTGAAAGAGAGGCATCTGAGCAAAATTTGTCTGCCGTTTCACGCCCTGAATTGAATGAGACGCTGATGACCTGAGATGTTAAAGAGCTTCCGTAAATAAAGCAAATCTTCAGTACGCCAATGCTTGTTAAACTAGTCAGTTACCACGTAATTTCCATAGAATTGTGTTCAGAGCTTTCAGAAATAAGTCCCGTTGTAGAAAAAAAGTTGCAATAAGTAACAAATATTAGAGCATATGTCGAATTTTAATTATTTAGGCTGTAACATCTGATATAAGGAGTATCATATATAAGGAAAAAATTAATAAATTTCAGGGTATTTGTAGCACTATAAGAATTACTCTTAAAAATAAGACAATTATACATTGAAACTGCACATTTATAAGGGGATGGTGGTACTTACATATATTATTATACGAGAGTTTAAAATTATGAAGAAAAAGGAGAACTTTGGAATAGAAAGCGAAGGGATAAGATTTACGCGACTAATGATGCACCTTCAAAGACCAGGAAAAAGAAATGGGAGGGGAAAATAAGGAATGAATTAAAAATATTGAACCTAAATAAAATAAAATAAAGATGATCAGCAGAAGAAATAGCAGGATCATATAAATAAAGAGAAGGAAACGCGCTGGAGTAGTTCAATAAATCTAACCCAGAATATGAAGCTGGAATAATTAACAGTACATTAATCCGTTCATTTATTTCATGCAGCATTGACAGGAGCATTATATTGTGTCTTTATAATGAACCACTTTAAAGGTTTTATTAGAAGAAATTGCACAAAAATTTATGTTTTGTATCTTTCATGTATAATGGGGTGTTACCCCATATTTTCTCTTTTATTAGAATGATTCAAGGTCACCGATTCCCAGTCGACATCCAGGCTTGCTCCTCCTGATGTGAATCTACTCGGTTTCCACTATTTACACACTGAACCATTTCAAGGCCATTGTATATTCCAAACCTTGGAAATTGTTTGTTGTCATAATAAACTAGGATGCCAGAAAGTACGACAGACACCTGAGCAAGACAGTCCATGATGCAGCGCCTGGATGTTTATATGAGAACTCATGGTGACCATTTTGGGTTTTCTGTTGTACTATGGGCAGGACTGTAACTAAAAAAATCAGCGAAATTAAACATAAGAACTTTGTTACTCGATTTTACATTTTCTATCAATTCCTTTTAGGTTTTTCACTCGTTAAATAATATCCTATAGATGCAAAGCAGAGTGCGCTAATCATTCTTATTCACAGGCGATCGAGTCATACCATCGGCTTCTGAGGAAAACCCCCAAAAGGCAGTATATAAATTGCAAGAGATTGTGTCATGCTATAATTTACAAATCTCTGGTAAAACATAAACGAATTCCTAGTCAGATCTAAAATGGTCTTAAATAACTGTAGCAAGCTGGATGTTGAAGTTATTAGGATGCTTAATCCCTTCAATCGGGAGAGATTTAAAGCCGAAGGTCCCGTATAGATTTACGACACGTTAAAGAGCTCCTTACTGGGGGGGACTCGGGACAAAATTACTGGGTATTAGTAATAATGTATTAGCATATGACCACTTATCCTTTTGACATCTGTAGATATTAAGGGTATATCAGGACCCGTCACAGGCCTTAGGCAAAAGATAATAATGTTACTTAACATCTTGAAAAGAAAAGGGATTTAGAGCAAAACGTTCAATATTTTAGCATGAAGACACCAAGTGGGGGAGAAAAAAAAACATGATATTTTATAAGGTTTTACTAGTGTTCTTGTATCGGAATAGATTATTTGGAGCGGAAGAGGACACTTTGTTACTTCAGCGTTGCTCATAGTTGCCCTTCGTGCCTATGCCCCGAATGGGGGCTACCTCCAGGAGGAAAGGATAGGGCGAGAGAAACACCGGGCATCCACGATCGTCGAGCTAGACGATACCTAATATGTTTCCAGATAAAACATCCCGACCCCGGCGGGGCCCCATTCCAAAGAGCTAAAGGCCAGCCTACATCCAGACTCCGGGGACAGAGTCCTTTCCAACGTGCAAACCACTATTACGCCGCGCCAGCCCACATTGCCCTGGCACTTTTGTAACAGAACCAATGAAAAGAAATGAGAGAACGGAAAATTCGTGGAAAGTATGCAATCTAAGTGACCAGGAAAAACCATGATAAAATGTATCATCAGGATGGCCGGTCCCAAGGTATTTGATCCCGGGACCTGCCAAATGCCACCCCCTCAGCTCAGTAATACCCGGTTACAAATAGCACAGCAAACGGAAATGCATATCACAAAGACATATTCCTACAAAACACTACAATTAGAGAAAAAATGAAAATTATAATTTGAAAGAAAAAGTAAATTTCTAAAAATTAAACTGTTTCAAAATATCTCCTATCAGACCTACAAGAAAGTTTTAACAATGTCAGTCACAAAGTCATCGTACCATAGCGCAATTGGAAGACTATCTTTAAACCGCAATATGCATAAGGCAATAGGCATTTGAAGTAGCAGAAGTAAATTTCTTTCAAGTATTTTTTTTTTTCACAAAAATATTCGAGAAAGCCTTTTCCCCCGTTTTTGTGATTTTTCTTTCTGCATTCTTATGCAATATGTTAGCTAATTGCTGTTTTTTTAATTACTCTACTGCTACTGTGATAACTTCGAAAGGTTTCCTGCAACAGTTTTGATTAGTTTTTGCAAATAACACATACTACTAGAAACTCCCTAGTATATGTTCTCCAGCCTACCTGTTGTAAGGCTGCGTCAAATAAGAACAGTGACCAGTTTTGGTCCACCCTGTGCCGCCTGGCATTGTCGCGAGTTCTTTTTTCAAGGAGCACCACTCTCCTGACAGTCTGCTGGGTGCACCCTTTGTTGCGTCAGGTCTATTGAAAAGAAGTTCATATTATGTTGGAGAGGATATTCAAGACACCTATTCAATGGCCCTCGTGGATTCGACACAAGAAGACATACCTACCATACCTTGCCGTGCCTCTAAGCTCTCTCTTATTCACAGAGAAAAAAGATTTTTACGTTTCAAGTTTGTAAAGAGATGCTATCGGCATATTTTGTGACATCTTTCCCTGCTGAGACGCCGTAGGTTTTCATTTGCATCTTTTGATCACAATGATGGTATCGTAATGTGTGAGGTTCAAAGATTCTTGTTGATAAATTCTTCGTGTGATTGATTTTTAGCATGTACTATAAAATTTTTGTACCAGAATTGATTTAATTCGGAAAAAAGTGGGAGAAATCAGTTCATTATATTTAGAGGAACTGTAACTTTGGGTGAAGGTGGGTGGAAATGATAGTTTTATCGAGAATTCTTGTTTGTGGCTTTAGTGATGACAGCAGTGGTGGGAATTGAAGATGATGGCTAAGATAGTGGTGATTCTATAAAGTGTTGGTATACAAATGCTAATAATGCAATATTTTAAGCTATGTATTATGCTTGTATTTGTATGTTTAAAAATACGTAATAATTTGAGCAAGTATTCCGAACTACTGTATTACTTCATGAAAGCGTTAACAGTGATAGCTGGTGTAATTGCATAGAAAAGGCTGTGCCAGTTAAGTTGAGAATGAATATATACTAAGCAAAATGCACTTTATGTTCAAGATGCAATTTTGTTTACTGGAAGTTCAAAAGATGTCACAGAGGTTTACCGATCTCAAGATTAGAGGAATAAACATGTCTTTCATTCTCCTATATCTGACAACCTTAATGGTGATTGGTAGCTTGTCAACTTCTTAGGACTCTCTTTGATCCTTACAAAAGATCAGAACGTCTCTCAAGTTACAAACCATCAAGCTGAAGAACAGCCTTGAAAATGTTTCGGTTGCCCGTGGCAATTCCATAACAGAAAAGGATGTCTTAACTCAACATATCTTCCCCTTACCCGACCATTCCAATAGTTTGGAATGTTTGCTCAATTTATTGCGTATTTTTAGACATACAAATACAAACATAATACATCATGCACAAGAGATACCTCAGTTAACATAATTCATACACATTGAAGCAATGACCAGTGCAGTCTGCGTAATTACGTCTACAGTGTACTGCATCTTTCATGGTTTTGTCGTCCGTTTCACAGCACCTGTCGAGTCCGTAGTCAGTGCGGCAAATCTCTAGCAGATTTGAAGTTATCTAGTAGTATATAATGAAATATCTTAATATTGTTTAGAAATCTGATGTTTATAAAAGCAGCAAGAAGCAGAGTTAAGAATACTTTTAAGAAAATTCAAATAGGTATACCATTAAGTTGCATCAGTAGACGAGCGTAAATCCCCCAGTTGGTATAAATGTTAGTTAATAAGCTGTTATGTTGTATGCTTTAATGTTCCTTATTGTTATTGTTTACATCGCCGGTAACCCATGAATATACGTAGCTATCGTTTGACTTGAGGGTTTTTATAAGGTCACATTGGTGCCGAGTGTAACTGTGAGGACGATTTGCGCATCTTCTCTTTCAATATTCTTTTATTTACTTGATTAGTTCGTCTATTTTTACTGCTTTTATCATGCTTCATATCAGTTCTAATACATTCATATGTTAATCTGATCATTTCCTTGAGCTCTGGGTAGAGCATAGTCGTAATGCTGGTTCATCAACTCACCATAATTTATCTAGAAAGTCAATTTTGTATGAAATGCCTTTTATACGACTACTAAATTGTATATTACGTCTTTCGTCAGACATTTCAGTTGCAAAGATACCCCAAAACGCTTATCTATTCAAATAATATATTGAAAATCATTACATTTGCATCAAGAACGTCTAAGCAAATTTCGATCCATACATCGCGATTCTTTATATTAGTTTGTTTATTTTCTCTTATGTCTTGTTTTGCTGTACATTTAAGGCTCACAGATTTGGTTTGTAAACTCTCTTCGCTTAAGCTGCCAACAAGTAAAACTCGCATGGTTTTAGCTGGCTGAAAAGCTTCGCTAAATACACTCAGGCCGTGCAGCGCTTGGCAACCAATTGCCGGGATCACTCTGCTTCGTAAAGTGAAGGAAGCCATGAGTATAGCCAAGTTATATGAGATTTCATTTTTCAAGTGACAATACCAAGATTAATTTATAAATAATCAGTAGATTATGAATTTAAATTCAGCAAACATCACTCATTTTCGTAACATAAATGAATGCATGAAATCTACAAAGAAATAGGAACCATAAGTATTTACTTAACTGTTATTGCTATTGTCTATAGTTTACTTCCAGGCGATTTAACACATATGCTGGTAGAAGGAACAGGTGCATAAAAACGAAATATATTCCTAAATGGATAACATTGCGCAGTAATAGTTCATGTCGATTATCAGGGCGAAGCTTACATGTAAATGTATGTTTGCTTTTCATTAGAACTATGAATTTATAATGTGTTTACAATTAAGAATATTTAAAGTAATTTAAAACATATTTTACTCTCCGTATTTCCGGGTGTAGTATATAATTTTACATATTTGAGGACGGCCCACATATCTTTACATAATTCAACATTTTATTTGAAATATTTTTAATAATTGTATAGTTTCAATTTATTCTTGTCAGATAATAATTTAAATTTTATTGTATTAGCATCAGTATTTCAAACCTAGATCTGGTATTTCCATGAAATGTATAAATCAAGAAACCAATAATAAATACTAGGTGGAAGGCATGCTTAGTTCCAGCAGAATTTTATACAGTTAATATTGAAGCAATGGAAAATGTATCAAGTGTTAGATTCTGACAGCGCTGTTTTAATTAAATCCAAAAAGTTTGTTGATAATAAAATCTTCTTATGCGTCACAATTGCGTTAAACGCCCTTGAAATCCAATACACCCCTTTGTTGGACAACGTTAGCATTACTCAACGTCTCAACCGTTGCAATGGAAGTCGCAGAATTAGTGATAGTGAAGTGAACACAATGCAGCCAGGAATCCAGGCTACAGTAAAATATGCAGCATCAATGCCATTTTAAGTAGTGAATCAAAACTTGGAACTAGATCTGGATAACTAATGAAGACCGAACTTTTTGATATATTTTTTCTTCTCCCCCCCATATCATGGTTGCTTAGCAACCTCGTTTCACTCAGCTATAATTAAATACAAGCCACAACAACTAATGAGGTTTACTTTCAGATTGTTTTTTTTTTGGGGGGGGGAAATTGGAATTTTGACGAATCACTGCGAGGTTGCGTGACATTCACATGACATGTCTCCTGCTGCAGGGTCTCGGCAGTTCGGATAAGTGATGTTTTAAACGTCAAGGTAATAACATAGAAACGCTCGCTTCAGGCTGTGTGGAGTGATTACTCTATTTCCTGGGCAAACGTTAAGAGAAACATTGTGTTACGACTTTTCTCCAGGACATAGCACTCCTTTTGTCTGATGTGTCCTTCTCAGACACGATGCAGGTGTATTGAGAATTTGCATAAAGGAACTTGTGTTGGAAGTCCGTTTCGAAGGTCCAGAAAAAAAAAAGGAGCCTGTTTTTCTGGTTACGGGCGATGGGCCTGCGTGAACAAGTGTAAAATACTTTACTGCATATTGCATTTATGATACCTGCATTCTAGTTCTGGGAATTCCAAAGTTACTGAAGACTGATATACTTTGTTTGCACTGTAGTCACCAGGGCCAGGGTTTATTTAATGAAACGGTTAAGTTTATACATACATATAGAGTACAAATTATCAAAACGTAAACGTTTATACAAATGGTGCTAAATAATACAAAGAATGTATATGTTTTGTCAAATTTTCCTTTATTGCTTAACATTGGAACAAAAATTCAACCATTCTGATAGTACTATTAAAATAATTAGGATATTTTTGTGCTATTACAATAGATTCATGTGAATCTTTCCCAAACAATAGCTTATATATGAAATATTGGGTTACAAAACGTTGTTTTAAGGTTTCAAATGTAAAACTGCATCTATATTCTCTTAAAATTGCCCTTTTCTCATTAAAATACCGCCATAATTTGTGCTATTATAATTAATTAATCTGAATCTTTCCAAAATACTTGCTTATTTACGAAATTGGGAGTTACAGAACGTCATTCAAGTTCTCAAACGGGAAACTACTTCTATTGTCTCTTAAAATTGTTTTCTACTCATTAAAATTTCGCCATAGTTTGTGCTATTACAATTATTGATCTAAAACTTTCCAAAACAATTGCTTATGTACGAAATAGTGGTTAAAAATGTTGTTTTAAATTCTCAAATGTGAAGCTGCATCTATATTCTCTTAAAATTGTTTTGTGCTCACTTAAATACCCATAAATTGTGTTATTACAACCAATTCATCTAAAACTTTCCAAAACAGTTGATTATTTACGAAATAGTGGTTAAAAATGTTGTTTTAAATTCTTAAATGTGAAACTGCATCTATTGTCTCTTAAAATAGCTTTGTACTGCACAGAAAGTAAAGGGGACCATTCCATCAACAATGTTGCAATTAAATCCACATTTTAATTCGCCGTTTAAAATTGCATGGCTGCTGCACATGTCACTATAGCCTGGATTGTTGACTGCATTGCTTTGAACTTCACTTTCATTATTACTGCAACAGTTTGGGACGTTTTGTGATGCTAAAGCCGTGACGCATAAGAAAGTTGCGTTTATGTATGCATATAATTTTTTAATATTTTAATGGACTTTGTGAATTCAATTGAAGAAGCTCTGTCAAATTAAAAAACACTTAACACATTCTCGATTGCTTCATGTTCTGTATATAAACTCTACTGCTTCTATCCATGTTTACCATCTAGTATTATTGGCTTCCTGCTTTCTACATTTCATGGAAATATCAGAAATACTGATGAAATATTTGAAATACTGATGCTAGTGAATTAAAAATTAAATTATTATTTAATTAGACTGGTAATGCTAAGTCCATCAGGTCTTGTCTTCCGCACTACCAGTATACTAACAATACATGCTATATACAAAATGAAACAGTAATGTTTAAATTAAATCACTTATAAGTGAATAATTTTAAGTATTCGAACACTAATTAAATACTGGCGATTACAATGAACAAAATAAAGTTGCAAGAATTACTTTATACATTATAGTAAAATTATAAACATACACCTAAAAACATTTGAAATTGGTAATTATACGTTCGAAAAAAACATTAAATTAATAATTAGCTATAATTACGGTTTAATTTACGGAATTCCAAAGATGAACAAGAAAAACTGTGAAAGAGGAAGAATATGAGGTAGTTCGATGTGATGGTATCGATAGTAATTGTGATCTGATAGCGTGCTGTGAAATTAAGGTAGTTTATTAAAACGACATGTCAGGTAGCTTGGGGTGGAGGTGTGACGAATCTTATAAAGAGAGTGGAGAGGTGTTCGTTCCTTAAGCCGAAGCCAGAGAGATGGAGAGATAAGTTCAAATGCTGCAAATATAGCTTAACTTGAAATTCTGAGTTAAGTTGCCACCGAGTAAGTAAACAAAAAGTCTCTTTAGTCGAAGTGAGGTATGAAATATGTTTTACATTTCTCAGGGAAAACGGAAGAAAATGTTAAGACTTTTTTAACTTGTGTATTATTGAAAGTATTTTCCAACTTAAGTTTCTATTGAAATATATTCCTAGGTTTTTTACTGAAGAAGGTTTACTGAAGGTTTTTTAGTGAAGAGTAATACACTATTGCCCATTTTACTTAAGATAAATGTTTAGGTTTACAGTATTTAAAACATCTGATTACACAAAACAATTATCGGCGACTTTCCTGGATTCATTCTCACTGTTTCGTCAGTATGCAATAAATGTAGATTTATAGATTGTTAGCGTAAAGTGATGTCTGGAGTGTTTTGTTGAATCTGAAATATAATTTATTTACATTTTATGACAAGAATAATTTTAAAACCATAAACTATTTATTTTTTTTTCAAATAAAATGTTAAATAATGTAAAATATATGAGCATTCCTCAGATATATAAAACATTTATTATACCCGGACATATGGATAAATATGAAGAATAAAGTGTTTTAGAAACACCAAGTGTCCTTATTCATTAACAATAATTGTTACTGATGAAAAGCAAATATGTATTTAAATATAAATCCTAGTCCTAGATTTATATGTAACCCCCTAACCAGGGACTATTAATGCAGCAATGTCTATTTAGGAATAAGCTTCGTTTTTAAGCACCTATTCCTTCAGCCACCATGTTTTAAAACATCTTGAAGTACGCTATGAATCAAGAGTAAAATAAACACTTATATGTCCTACTTCTTAATAGTTTTCTTGAATACATTTATATTACGAAAATTAGTGATATTTGTTAAATTTAAATTCATGACTTACTCTGTATTTATAAGTTAAATGACAGGCATTTGTTGGTCAAGTCTTTTGAAAAAGAAATCTCATGTAACTTAATCATAGTTCCCTTCAATTATTTGGCCCTCGCTTTGCGAAGCAGAGTGAGCCCGGAAATGTGCTGCCCATCGCAGCACAGCCTGAGAGAGTACTAACGAAAGTTTTCGACCTGCTAAAAATCTTGCGAGACTTATTTTCTGGGCAATTTAAAAGAAAAGTCTGTAAAACAAATCTGCAAGCATTAATACATGCAAAACATCACAGTAGAAAAAATTACCAAACTTTCCGAAAGAATGTTTTAATGTACGAATCGAAAATTATTTAGAGGTTATTGATGCACGCTGTAAGCATTATCAATTGATTCTTTGAAAATATAAGCAAATTGCAAAAAATGCTCTACTAATTCAGCCCTGTCTATTCATGCGTTAATGCCAACATTCACCTCGCGTGACTAATAAGAATTTAGTTTATTCTACTTTTCTAATTCCCAATAGTACAACGACTTACCGTCTTGAGTGACAAATATTGCAATTTCATGTTTATTTTGAAAATAATAAGTACATTTTAATGACATTAATGTTTTAATTTAATGAATCTTGTTCGTTTAACAGGTAGTAGTAGGTGCATCTTTATTGTTGTAAAATTCTATATACACATTACAAATATATTTTTGTGCATATATTTCTTTCGAAACTGAAAGAGGAACAAATAATAATTAAAAATAAAACAATAATAATGAACATTTTTAAATGGGAAAAATGATATTTACAGATATATGAATGGAAAAACATTACATATTATTTATAATTAAAATCCTTATTGCATTCTAACCACAAAATAATTTGCTTCTAGCTTCGCGCATTTTAGTGAGGAAAATATTCACCCAATTAGTGTGGTTTGCAAACAGGTCCCAGCATGCCAATCGGCCTCTAATTGCCTTAATTTAGCCTTCGAACTTACCAGTCTAAACCTGATCTCATCTTTCTCCGTAGAGTATGTACCTCTTTACCTTTTTACCCTAGGTAAATTGAATGTAATTTAATTTCAGGTGCCTTAAATTAAAATGTTTCTGTATAAAATTTATTTATTATTTTCAAAATAAACAGGAAATTCCAGTATTTGTGTTTACCGGCCTTGACCGGCCCAGTGTGGCGCGTGTTTGGCTGCTCACTGCCGGATCACCCTGCTGGTTACAACGAGGCCCATGCAGGTGAATGGCAGGATACGTTTTGGTAAAGCCTTACCTTCTAAAGGAGGTAAATTAATTTTGAAAGCAAGGTATATTCTTAAACATTTATGAATATACATTTATATATAAAATACACATACTTATATGTAGTTTATTGTTGTAGATGAATCGATAGTTACACTTTTAGAGAATTGTGATTCACGTATAACTAAAATAGAGGCAAGAATAAATTAGAGAAACAGAGAAATTATTAATGTTGTGGAATAACAATTTGAAATAAAACTTGAAATTTATTTATATTACACCTATTCATGTATACAATAGGGAAACAAATAACTATCAACACAAATTACTTTTGAGAGGAGAGCTGCTCAAAATATAAAAGAGAAAGAGTTGGAAATTCTATCATTAAGAATAAGATGGAAGTTAAAAAAAGAAGTTGAAGTGAATGATGAAAGAAGATTAAAGTGTCTGGACAGGTGAATGAATGGAATGGAAAATATCAAAGATATTAGAAAGAAATGCTGAGGTGAATAGAAGAAAAGGGAAGCCTAGGTAAATTGGATAGGTGAAGGAATTAACGAAGGAACTCAAGAATCAGCTGAAGAATTGTTGGGTTGAAAATGCTCGGGGAAATCCTGTTATAAAAATTCCAATCAAGAATCTATTTCGATCTGTCATTAAATGCACCACAGCCATTCTTCAGATACTTTCTAAAGAGAGATGAATTATGCTTGTAAAAGGTTCAAATTCTTCATTATGAGATGTTATAACTGTAGAGAACAAGATGGAAATAAAGCGAAGACAGGATCAGAATGCATGAAAAGGCGGAGATTGTTACTGAGTCGCTTCTAAATCTGTCTAGCTGTCTTCTTTGTTGTATGCAGAATTTCATCTCCATGGAAGTTAGGCAGCCATGAATATGATCGAACGTTATGTCTGTTAATATCTCTCAGTTATGCCACACCTTTGTGTCGTTATAATGGAGAATTTCTTGGCATATCTGTCATTCTGGGCATATATTTTTATGTTCGCCTTTACCTCCTACAGTTGTGGGGGCCCTGGTCTTCCTCCCCTTCCCAAAACACGTCTTTATCTCATCTCCCCCGGCACCCAGCATCTTGTCTCAGCTCTTCACAAAGACTGACCTTTGTAACATTTCCTTTTTACGAGCTCTTTTATATGTTTTTAAAATACGTGGAGGTTTTTATGGCCTTCGTTTGGCCCTGTCTCCTCTCCCATTTTCTTGCCTTAACTGCCACGGGCTGCCCAACGTGATGGATTTTAAGATGTGGCCTCTGTATCAAATGCGTGGCTTTTACAATATTAACAGCAATTGCACGCTGTAGCCATTTTGTTCATTTTTTCATCCGATCTGCATAGGAGCCGGTTATTCTGAAATTGCTTCTTAGCGAATATCAAACTATACTTGAAATTATTAAAATTCTATGCTTTAAACTGAAAAAAGGAGGAGGAGGAGGAGGAGGAGGAGAACAATCATAATAACTGCTTTGTTGAAGAAAAGAGGGTATTACTTATAAGTTACCCACATATTTTTTGCAAACTTCAGTCGTTTGTTTTTGTTTTGCATAAACACTGATTAATCTGTCTATAGGATTCACAGAATCTTTCCCTTATTTCCTGCTACATTTATTAATACTAAACATTTATACCTGAATAGCTGCAACTATAATTTCCAAAACACGTCTTCAAAGTATTTTTATAAGGAGAACAATATGGTGTTAATGTTTACTTAGAGTATTTACTGTTTGTTATAGTATTATAAAAAATTGCCACCAGAAGGGTTTTCTTTTAATTGCTGTGCGTATGAATAGTGACAAACACCTACAGCCCTTGTTTATTCAAAATGTACTTTTGTTTTAGACTTCTCTTGTTCCTTTATTGCTCATTCTATTTTTTACTTTGGGCACATATTTACCTATCTTGTTCCATCAAGACTCTACTCGCAGTTCTGGCTTTTGTTGTATTTTTATTTTATTTTAAATACATATTTCAAGTGTAAATTAGTTTCACAATGTTCACTTGTCTATCATTGATTTCCTTTGCCCTTTTACTGTGTATATATTACGGTCAAAGTGGGTCGGTCCTGGTGGTGTAATGGTAACCATACTTGCCTTCTAAACCCAAGATCGCGGGCTCAAACCTGGCCAGGATTGATGGATTTTTTCGGGCGTAAAAATCCTAAGTATGGCTTCCTTCGGAAGAGAAGCCGTGGGTCCCGTGTCGTACATTTACGGCACGATAAAGAACCTCAAGCCTGAAAGAAGAGGCCTCTGAGCAAAATTTGTCGGCCGTTTCACGCCCTGAACTGAAAGGGACGCTGATGACCTGAGATGTAAAGAGCGTCCGTAAATAAAACAAACAATAACAAAAAAAAAAAAAGGGTTCAAATGAGAAAAGCTGTTGTGAACAATTGTGGTAAACGCGAACATTGCCCATTCAGATAGGTAATGTTTGAAGTTTACCACTTTTGGAGATTGTTTACAATTAATTTGGGTTTTTTTTTTTTTTTTGAGTAGTGTTTAACGCCCGTTTTTACTACTGAGGCAACACAGGCGGTGAACACTGATGATATATGAGATGAAATGATGTATTGGGAAAGGGTTATTAAGGAAGGAAACGTTCCAGGCCTAAGTTTAGATACCTCCCCGGCATTTGCTAGTTATGAGGACTGAGGAAAACCTGGAAAAAACCCAGTCAGGAAGGACGATCATGGCGGGATTCGAATCCCAGACCTCCCGCTCACGAGTCCGCGCCTTGACAAACTCATTCACCCGTGGCGATGATTACTTTGGTGAAAGTTGGAAATGCGCCTTTATGCTTATTTGTTTACTTGTTTTCCCATTCAGCGACACTGCTGTACTAGCATCTGGGGAGAAACCACTGATTAGACAATTTTTAACGTACTTACTTTATGGTGGAATTTACTATTGCGTGCTTTATTTAGTGATAATAATTATTCTCAATGATAAGAACTTACTGCGTAATCAACTCTCGATTAAGTTTGTTTTCTTGCGAAATTTATTTGAATGACATAAGAAATTGGTTAGAACTATTAAATTCAATATCTTTCAGTATGCTTTTATTTTATTTTGGAAGCTGTTGCTTGGTGTTTTCGCGAACATTTAACAGTCTCCTTGATTTGAACAAAATTAATTTGGAAGTTCATACTAATATATGATAACATACTGCAATTATTTACCGCCACGGGTGGCCGAGGTCGTTAAGGCATGGATTCGTGAGCGGGAGGTCTGCGATTCGAATCCCGCCAGGACTGTCCTCCCTGACTGGGGTTTTTTCCAGGTTTTTACTCAGTCTTCATAACTGGCAAATGCCGGGGAGGTACCTAAACTTAGGCCTGGAACGCTTCCTTCCTTAAAAAAAAACCCTTTCCCAATATCTAATTTCATCTCATGTATCATCAGTGTCCACCGCCTGTGGTGCCTCAGTAGTAAAAACGGGCGTTAAACACTACTGAAAAAAAAAAAAACTGCATAATGGATGTAAGTCAAAGTTTATGACAATTAAATGAACTAAAATGTGTATGATTATGTACTGACATTTTATCACTATTAATGCACCTTTACAAAAATACAGTCCAAGCAATACAACAATCAACATTAGGAGGGAAAACTGGTTCAATTAGGTCTACCGAAAGTTACTACACTGAATTGGTAAATGCGCACACTTACCAGTAAAAGCGGACATTTTACACCAAAAGTGCGAACATATACAATTATATCTTTCTGTTGTCTACATATGCCAAGTATGGACACTTACTGCATTTTCTACTGTGCCCATAACTTGTGCGTTTATATGCAGGTTTATGTTTGACTACCTTAGTAATTTTATTAGACGAAGAAAATAAGATATTTTAAATACTTTTTTTCTTATCTTTTTTCTCCCGCTTTTTCACTTAACTATAAAATTTTGTTTTCATGTTATTTCAGTTATATTTTATTTTATATGATCAGTTTGTGCTCCCCTGTTTTGTTACCAATAATATTTTCGATCATTTTATCTATTATTGGTTTGTTTATTGTTTGTTGTCAGTATTATTCTATTATAAGTTATATGCGCTACTTTTGTCGTTTCCCTTAAATTCTGTAATGTTGTATTTTATTTTCTATTGGTGTATCGTAACATAGGAATATACTGGATACTTGTTTCTCTTCTGTTTAGTTATTCATTGTATTTGTGTTTATTTCTGTATTTATTTTAATTTTTCTACTCATCTTTCAATTTAGTCAAACTATACTTATCTCTTTCTGATTTCTCTTCTCTTTATTTGTTTTGTTTATATTATTATATGTTTTTATTTTGACTTTTGAAAGTTGGAATAGCAAATTAAACCTCAAATTGTGGGAAGGGTAAAGGGTATATCACTGTTATTCTTTGCAAACAATAGTGGTAGTAGTGGTGGTGGTGGTGATGGTGATGGTGATGGTGATGGTGATGATGCTAGTAGGTGTAGAGGCATTTTTATTATTAAATTCCATATACACATTGCAAATATATTTTATGCATCGGTTGCAGACCGTACATGCATAAGTATGATGCATAATTAGAAAGAGGAACAAATAATATTACAAATAAAATAATAATAATAATAATAATAATAATAATAATAATAATAATTAAAATGAATGAATGTTGTTTAACGCCCGTTTTTGCTACAGAGGCACCACAGGCGATGGACACTGATGATACATAAAATGAAATGATATATTGGGAAAGGGTTTAATTTTTAAGGAAGGAATCGTTCCAGGCCTAAGTTTAGGGTACCTATCCGGCATTTGCCATTTATGAGGACTGAGGAAAACCTGGAAAAAACCTCAGTCAGGGAGGACGGTCCTGGCGGTATTCGAACCCAAACCTCCCGCTCACAAGTCCGTGCCTTAACGACCTCGGCGGTAATTAAAATGAGATTAACTATATGTACATATATATATGAACGGAAACATATTACATATTATTTATAATTACATTAGTTATTGCGTTCTAACTAGCAAATAAATTGCTTCTAGCTTCGCGCACTTTAACTAGGAAAATGCCCATATTCAACCAATTAGTGTGGTTCGCAGACAGATTCCAGCATGCCAATCGACCTATAATTGCTTTTAATTTTTTTTTTTTCAAGAAACAGTCTTTTTCTCAGGTATTCCTAATGGGCACATTCGTCCAGAATATTTATCATTCCTCATCCACTCCACAAAATGTGCAGATTCTCCTACCAGAACTGCCGTTATTTTTTGTCTTCCACTTCCCAGTCTAAATCAGGTCAGTCCTGGTCTCGCCTTTCTCCCAGAACGAGCATATAGACCTCTTTGCCCCAGGTTAGTTTAATTTTATGCGATAGACTCAAGGAGATTTTCGTGTTACATTCTACCTCGATTTCCATGCCTGCTATCATCCTCTAGCCTTGTTCTAACCTTCTCCCATACATATTTTTATTTGTATTGTGTAGTTGCCATATTGAACCCAGTCCAATTCCTCTTGAGTTCTCTTTCCACTCTGCAGTCAAAAACGTTATGTTATATTTTGTATCTGTGTCTGTAGCATTTAGCCGGAAGTGTTGGCTGGTCTCCCTGCATTAGTCTAAGCCAGTATTTCACCGTCCTTGTTTTACTATTAACCGTATCTTCATAGCAACCCATCTCCCTCGTGACCCCATAGTTTGTCGTTCCTTTGGAGAGACCGAGAACCCTTTTGCAAATGATTTATATGTTCAACTCTTCCCCATCCCCATACTATAGTCGATCCTGGTGGTGTAGTGGTAACCGTACTTGCCTCCTACACCCAAGAATGCGGGTTCGAACACGGCCATGACCGATGGATTTTTTCGGGCATAAAAATCCTAAGTATGGCTTCCTTCGGCAGGGAAGTAAAGCCGTGGGCCCCGTGTCGTACATTTACGGCACGAAAAAGAACCTCAAGCCTGAAAGAGAGGCCTCAGAGCAAAATTTGTCGGCCGTTTCACGCCCTGAATTGAATGGGACGCTGATGACCTGCGATATTAAAGAGCGTCCATAAATAAATAAATCAATCAATCAATCCCATACTATAAAGTATATTGACATCCTTCATATTAGTTTCAGGTTCAACGGATTTTCAAACAAACTTCATTCTATTCGAAATGCCAGTCCCTGGATTTTTGCACTGCAAATTGAAATGATTTTCTGGGGAACATAATTATTTATCCTTGAATTGTTAAGTATCTTATGTTTATAGATTAATTCTGGTACCAGTATTTTGCTGATACTCTAAAGAATAGGAACCACTTTTCTCGATAATCGCTACTGTTGCAACCTCGCAATGTGTAATTGACCAGCCACTCTGGGACTTGTCGTCAAAGAGTGAAGGGAGACAACTGTGAGCAAGTGTTGTATTTTTTGTCAGTTTCTGCAACACAGCACTTACAATCTCATCTGAAGTTTTTCAATAGAGCTTACCACGCCTGTGTATGCCTATAAATTGTTTCTACAAGGCAGCAGCATTTTGCTCTAGATAAAGTGATCTCACTGGGTACTGTCGTTTAGGATTATTAGATTTAAATATTTGGGATCAGGTTTAGAAGCTAACGGAATAAGCTAATTTGAAATTACACAAAAACATATGTTTAGGAAGGAGGATAAGATATGTAAACATCATTTGTAATGCATTATTACAAAGTACTTTCTTATATAGGAAATAAACTTGCACTTAAGCAGAACAATAAACCAACAAATTATTAGTAACAGAAATGGACATTTGGCGGAGAACAGCAAGTAAATCAGGATTAGATAGAACTATAAGCTAAACAATTAGAAAAAGTATGAAAATAATTGCATTTGAAGCAATCCAACAAAGTTGTGGTTTAGACATACAAAAGAATGACGACGAACAGGAAACCAAAGGAAATTATGGAATGGAAGAAGGTTGTGGAAGAAAAAAAAGGGGAACAACTTGTGTGAAGGAGTATGGCTAACAAAAGACTCACTGAAGGAGCTGAAGACAGATATTTATGGAGAAAAAAATTATATGGGTAGATGGAAAACTTAAGCATAAACCAACTGGAAAGAGAGATGTAGGTCGGCCAAAGAAGGGATTTTTGAATGAGTGTTTGTTAAGAGACATAACAGCCTGTATAGCCCAATATGTGAAGTAGATGATGATGGAATCTAACTGCATTGTAGAAAAGTCTTAAATTAAATAAAAATATAACATGTACAATTAAATGTGTATTATTTCTTATAACACACCAATAAACACCTACAATATTGTTTGATTATAGCAGTCCGCAAAGTAACACTATTATACAGATGATTTATATAGAACTAACACATTTCTTTCTTTATTTATTTCAAAATGAATGACTTATTATACCTCCAATGTAGAGTATCTTTGGAATATTATTGACCTTTATAGAACATGTTGAAAATGTCCTCCCTCCTGCATAAGGCGTAACTCAAAAAATCTTTCAATGTTACTAGCCACTTGGGAGGGGACTGTGTTATTAATAACGTTAATATTTTGTGTAATGTTGTGCTTCAGATCGTCCAGTGTATGGAGGCGTGTGGTGTAAACTTTGTCTTTTAAGTAACCCCATAGGAAGAAATCTGGTGTTGTCAAATCAGGAGGTCTCGGTGGCCACAGGTTCTTGGAGATTGTCCTGTCGGCAAAGAAACTTTCAATTAGCGCCATTTTTTTGATTGATTTATTTATGGACGCTCTTTAACATCTGAGGTCATCAGCGTCCCATTCAACTCAGGGCGTGAAACGGCCGACAAATTTGCTCAGAGGCCTCTCTTTCAGGCTTGAGGTTCTTTTTCGTGCCGTAAATGTACGACACGGGACCCACGGCTTTACTTCCCTTCCGAAGGAAGCCATACTGACGATTTTTACGCCCGAAAAACTCCATCGGTCCTGGCTGGGTTCGAACCCGCATTTTGGGTGTAGGAGGCAAGTATGGTAACCACTACACCACCAGGACCGACTATTAGCGCCATGGATTGGTTTGAAGTATGGCATGTAGGGTCATCTTGTTGAAAATATCCATGGTCTAGCTCTACATCGTTAAGCTGCTCAATAAAATCCATGAAAATCCGGCGGTTCTCTTCAATGTCCACAGTCTGGTCAAAAATATGAACGATGTTTGCCTTTTCCACTCACCAGAGATCCAGGTGTTTCCAATTTGTTTACCAGTGCCAGTATTGTGTTTCATTCGGGAGGATTACGAACAGGAAATTCTCTCTGGTATGCCCTTCACGTAGCTATAATTGAATTCGTGATCCAGTATTGCTTCACAAGGAAGAACCGTTAATTTAATGTGTACTGCATTTTTACAGCGACTAGAACAAAATATCGAAAACAGCTGCCGAACGTTAAAGTCAACAATAAGAAATAAATAATAAACATATGCACATCTCGTGACAGGGAATCAAAACTCCTAAACATCCCGCTTAATTTTACGTTAAACTCAGCACATTGGGTGAGTTTCAAGTCGAATAAATAAAGAAAGAAATGTCTTACTTCTATATAAATCACTCTGTACCTCACTTTTCTAAACTCTAAAACAAGTAAGGAAGTATTAAGTGCTACTATGCTGACTACAAAGCTCAAAAGAAATATTTCTTCACTGTTAATTACTTCTGTTTAATTTTTTATTGCTCTACAATATTGCCTAAAGGTTGAACACCAAAATTGCGCCTAGCGGACACTTAAAATAGGTAAGTGTCTTTAACTTTAATTTTTACTAAAATATGTAAAATATCTTTGAACAGGGAAACAAGTTGCTCTACGCTATCGTCAGCCAATAAGACTCCGGCATTCAATACAATCCCTAATAAAAATTTAAGCTCACCTCTAGTTCAGAGTAGAAGCATGCTTTATATGATCTTCCCTTTATGCTTATTTTTCTATACTGCCCAAGAAGAGCATTAAGTCATTCAAACCACAGCCTCAATTGATCAAAAGAATTTAAGATTACTCATTTGCTAAGTGTGTTTCTAAGAATATTACATATATTATCTTTTAAGCTTCGCAAAGCATTTTGGGCGTTCTGTTAAAACGGTTGTCCAATATCCCTTGTCTCACTGTAAGGAATTTGATGATGCATATAATTTAACAAATTGATGCGTTACCGATTCATGTCCCTGAAAATTACACCAGAGAGAGAAGGAGAGAGAGAGATAGAGAGAGAGATAGCAGCTATATTTTTGCATAAAGCAAAATACTGCCGGATTTAAATCTTATGTGTTAATATTTCTTTCTATTTAGTTATTAATTATTTTATTTTTTCAATCAATATATACGGGGGTAGGTCAACAAGTTTCTGGCCTAATCATTTTCTAGGTGTGATAAAGACAAAAACTATATTTCACTTTTCAATATAGTGCCCTTTATTGCAGTACACTTCTCACACCTTTGAATTAACACCCCCCCCCCTTAAAAATTGTCAGAAGTCTTGTCTGCAAAATGGGCAAAAACAGCATCCATCGCTTCTTCCTCACACTTAAATTTCCTTCCTCGAAGACCCTTCTTGAGTTTTGAGAAGAGGAAATAGTCACAGGGAGCTAGATCTGAGCTGTAGTGTGAATCTCCTTGAAGTCACATTTCTTCACAGCTTCCTTTGCTACAAGATCTGTGTGCACATGCGCGTTATCGTGAAGAAGGCGAACACCATCACTCGCTTTTCCTCGCCTTTTCTCTTTTATGGAAGCACGTAGTCTGTGCAAGGCCAGCATAATACTCCCAATTTACTGTGGTGTTCCTCTCCTTGAAGTCAATGAAGAATATTCCTTCACTGTCCCAAAAGATTGTGACCATGATCTTCTTGGTTGACTGAGTGAAATTGGCTTTAGAGGCGGTGCTTCGCCAGGTTTACGCCACTCCATTGATTCTCTTTTGGGCAAGGGATCATAGTAGAGCACAATAGTTTCATCTCCTGTAGCAATTGGTGACAGAACTTCTCTCTCTTTGCCACGGCAGAGCTCCAAAAATGTCTGACAACAGATGACTCGTTGCTGCTTTTGGACTGAGGAAAGAAGTATAGGCACCCATCTTGCACTAACCTTACTCATGTTTAAATGTTCATGAATAATTTGAAGGACTGTTGTTTTAGAAAGGCCCAATCTTGCTGCTATTTCTGTAACTTTGAGCCACCAGTCTTCCATAATTTCTCCTTCCACAAAAGCGATGTTTTCAGCAGTGAGCACCTCCAAGGACCGACGTGCACGCTCTTCGTCTTCAATGTTTTCTCGATCCATTCGAAAAAGTTTGTCCCATTCTTTTACAGTAGAATATGAGGGGGATGCTTCCCAACATACACCGTCCAATCGCTGTTTAATTTCATTTGAAGTAAGTCCTTCTTTTGTTAAGAACTTAATAACAGCTCAGTACTCCATTTTGAACATGTCACAATCTTCTACACATAGCCTTCTTTATGCAACTATATCTGAACAACTGAACTAGGCGGAGCGGAAGTTACAGCTGCAATTATTTACTTAACAGATAAGGTATGACGCCAATAAGGATTTTGTGAAGGCCGGAAACTTATGGAACTACTCTGGTCTCTTTCTCCCCCACTCTTGGTGCTTGTTTTATCTGTTTCCACGCATTACGTTATCTTCTAGATTCAAAATTTGTTTTTACTACCTTCACTTATCTTTGTCTTTGAAGAAGAACACAAGCTCTTCGAAATATAGCGAAACTTGGGTGACATCTGCTTTTCTAGATTTAGTCATTTTAATAACATTGCTCCAATTGTTACTTTATTTTGCATTTTTATTGTATATACATAATATATCATTAAACAAATTTAGAAGAATATTAAGTAAATTGGTATAACCATATCTAAAGAATGGATGAAAACAGACTTCCTAAGCTACTTTTTAAATATAAAAGAGAAAGAGAACTCAAGGCAGACCTAGAAAAAGATATGTTTTTCTGAAGTCGAAACAGGCCATAAGGTTCTAAGTCAAGATAAATTAATTATGATGAAAATGTATTTATTAATAAAATACATATTTTAGTTCTAATTTACATATAGTTTTAACTGTAAACATTTTGAACCTATGAATAACATTCCGGTTTTAAACTAAGAAACAAAGAATAAACATTTTATCCTTATACCTTAGTCGAGAAAAGTGAACGTTAATTATGAAAAACACAGGTTAGGAAATTGTAATTATGGATAATGTAGAACCATTTTAAAAATTACTTTTAAAAGTTAACTATGAACTACAATATATTGTATTAAATTTTCATTAATACACGTTTAGTAATATCTTAAAAAGTAGATACAAATTTCACTTCCCAAGTCAGCAATTGGAACAACCGGTTGTCCTTAGGCTTTTACATATTTAAATAAAGTGTGGGTCTTATGTATTACTGAGATGTATGTGTCCTTTTTACAGCTCCCTTAATTTCATGTCCATATGCTCGAATTTTAGCTATTTGTTCTGAATACCCTCCCATTTATCAAAAACTCACTCGCGTGGTTAAGCACTGAAGGATTTACAAAATTCACAGCTTGCTTGCCTTTAGGCGCATGCAGGGCAAGTCTTCATATCCTAATGCTTTATGGATGATGCTCATTTATTACGCCTGATATACACTACCTGAATGTTTTTACTTTTTTTTGTAGTGATTTAGCCATGTGTGTGCGTGTAGGGGGATGTTAAGTAGATTCATATCCTTCATGCCCTTGGCAGGGCGCACAGAATTCTTTACGAAGAAACTGTCCTCCCTCTCAAGGTAATCTTATCTTCCTCCTTGGCGTGGCTCTGATTTCCTGGAGGATAGTTTGGTGGGGCCGTCCAAACATTCCAAGTGATCTTTGCCTTTAAGGCGTTACACATATTTTGTGTATTATCACAACCATGTTCTAAACTCTAGCCAACGATAATAAAATTGCCTACATTCTCTATGCCCAAATAGCCCTCGGAAAATGTTTTAATGCGGTTCTTTGCTAAATTTAAGAAATAGTTTACATTCGCTTGCCGTAAAAAGAGCATAGAAAAATATGATTCTTTTTAAATTAGTTCACTAGCAATATGGTTTTACTGCAGAAAGCAGATATCTCTTTTGACAATAATTTCTATCACTTAAGTTTCTTTGAACAAAAAAAAAAAAAAAAAAAAAAAAAAAAGTTGCTCCCAATTTCTTGCAGATGTGCCCACGTTTCATTCATAATGTTTATGCAGCAAAAAAGCACGAACAAAATTGTTATTTGAAGCCAAAGTGTAATTACCTTTCTGATCAATATTCAAGAGCACCCTACCGGGATTCCAGAATGTGTCCTCACCGCTTGCACGGGGTTGTTTTGCGTCTCGGCCAAGACCGGCTTCCTCTTCTTGAACTTCAGAGCAGGCACCAGTCTAGATTCATTCGCGAAGGGTCACGGATTTTTGTGTATAGATATTATTATAAATACTAGTCAGCTCATTGCGTCCGTGAGAAATTTATTAGGAAATCACTACCGAAATTTGCACTACAAATTGGGCTCTCAGTGTCTTCTGCACATTCAGCAACAAAAGTGTCAAAACTCAAACCTTACAAATGTACGCTTGCGCATGTCTACGACAAGGTGATCCTGTATCACGTGTGCATTATTGTGAGTGGTTTCTTTCATCAGTGACTGACCACAGCGTGCTATTTTCAGATGAACCGTAGTTCCCCAAAACAGTCACGTGAACACTCTCGCACTCTCTATTGGTGATATGAAAATTCAAATTGTATGCAAGAATCCCCTTTGGCCGAACTAAATCGTTGATTCTCATGTTGGCCAATATTCACTATAATAAGTTAATACTGTCAATTGCTTCTATATTTTCAACCAGCTGAATTTTGAAGGAAATTGCATAGAGTAAACACAACTGTTTCCCAGTGTTCAGAGAAACAATCTGTGTAAATACCAAGGAAACGTTTCCTATGTTTAGGCTTGGATTGTTAGGAACGGAATAAGTTATTTTGGTACTTGCGCGGTCGTTCGTGGCTACGCCGCCAGTGGGGGGCACCTCCATGGGGAAGGGATGATATGAGGGAAACACCGATCGAAGAGGCATGATAGACGTGGTTCCCACCTTTCCTACGCCGACGAATGCCCCACCTCCTAAGAGTACAAGCCCCTCAGATAGGCAACTTCCATACCAGATGCCGGGTCAGAAATCTTTGCAACTTGCAGGCCACCGTCATACCGCACCGGTCCACCTCGTCCTGGCACTTTCGGCTCTGTAATAGAACCAATGGAATGAAATGATATGAAATGTAAGGCCAAAAGTTTGTGGAAAGAAGAAGCATCATAACATTAGCATAAACTAACAGTTAAGGACGGCTGACACCAAGGAATTTGAATCCAGTGCCTTCCGAATGCGAGTCCTAAGCGTCACCACTTGAGCTACCCCTGAGTTTAGATCTTAGCAATTATTATATTTATTTTATTCCTCTTTCTGATGTTCATTACAGGCATGCGTTTTAAAATATCCAAAATGAAAATTTCATTTATAATTAATATTTGAATCGTTCTTGCACATGCTGTTCTTTGGCACTTCATTAATTAGTATGCTCTATTAATGAAACTTAAACTACTACATGTCCTGTTTCTTTTAGTTATCAAGCATTCCTCGCTGATGATCTGTGGTCATCGTGTTTATTATTTTTTTATTGCTTGCTTTCTGGGTGGTCAACTTTTTCACTATCTCTGAAAATCGCAATAAAGTTCAAAGTTGAAGCTACTTATAAGATGCAATAGAATACTTAATAATATGATACTCATGGCCTAACGGTATAATCAGCGATCGTACCAATGGGAACAGCAAAGTAACAATGCTATCGCCTGACAGTATTTAGTAAATTCAGTTACATATGCCAAAGTCTTCACATTTGCCTTTTATATATATACATAAGGGATAAGGCAACTATTTTTTTTTTTCTTTCGCGAACAAGGGAAATACGAAAAATCTAAGAATTTGTGGAATTTACTATTGAACGAAGCTGCTAGATGGTGTACCTGAGCGGAGCTGTGTGTCTCAGCACGCCCCAAAGTTCAGTTGGTGAGCGACGGTGATTAGGAATGGAGGTCACGTGCATATGTGAAAATAGCATTTCTCTGGGGCAGGAATGCACGAGAATGTCACACAGAACTACGGGAAGCACTGAGCGCGCGTGCCCTGCCCTATCAAACAGTGGCGAGGTAGACGGAGAATTGCCGCTCGCGGGCAACAAACAATCATGTACTTGGAGACTACTCCGAACGCTGCTAAACACGTGGATTAGCTGGGAGACCCGTCCTGTGACGGATGCAACTGTTTGTAAGTAGTTATGTGTCTTTTGCTCACGCAAATATAATAATAATAATAATAATAATAACAATAATAATAAATATACCAATGATATCCGGTTGCCTGTAGTTTGCTTCTTCCCTCTTAGGGCCGCCTACAACCAGCCTTCCGCTGGTGACACCATTTAGTAAATGTCATGTACCTTCCATCTATCTTATAAAATATACATATATATATATATATATATATATATATATATATATATATATATATTATCAGCATCATAAATGCCCGTTTGCACATTTATGTTAAAGAATCAACTGAAGGAAAATTAGCAGATGAAGTGACCTTAAAATGTAGCCAGCCATTTCGAAATTTATTGAGAAGTTTGACCTCATAATATTGTAAATGTAAATATTTATCTTAAAACTTCAGAAGCTGTCTTTACTTATTATTATTATTATTATTATTATTATTATTATTACTATTATTATTATTACTATTATTATTATTACTATTATTGCTATTACTATTATTATCATTTTTATTATTATTATTATTATTATTATTACTATTATTATTATTACTATCATTATTATTATTATTATTATTAATATTATTACTATTATTATTATCATTATTATTACTATCATTATTACTATTATTATTATTATTACTATTATTATTACTATTATTATCATTATTACTATTACTATTATTATCATTTTTATTATTATTATTATTACTATTATTATTACTATTATCATTATTATTATTATTATTATTATTATTATTATTATTACTATTATTATTAATATTATTACTATTATTATTATCATTATTATTACTATTATTATTACTATTATTATTATTACTATTATTATTATTACTATTATTATCATTATTATTACTATTATTATCATTATTATTACTATTATTATTATTATTATTATCATTATTACTATTACTATTATTATTACTATTATTATTATTACTATTATTATTACTATTATTATTATTACTATTATTATTATTATTACTATTATTATTACTATTATTATTACTATTATTATTATTACTATTATTATTATTACTATTATTATTATTGTTGTTGAATAGATTTATTTTTATTTGTTTTATTGGCATATCTCAATCAACACATCAAGCGCATTTTGTTTCTTAAAACTACTGGTTGTAAATAATGAAATATATTTCCTCATGTATCTGTAAATATCGTTTTCCCCATTTTACCCATTTTAATGTTTATTATTATTATTATTATTATTATTATTATTATTATTGTTGTTGTTGTTGTATTACTATTTGTTACTCTTTCAAATGTCATACTTAAGCATGCACGGTCTGCGACCCAGGCGTAAAATATATTTCTAATGTATATATCAAATTTTATAACAGTAAAAATACACCTACCATTTCTTAAAACTACCTTTAAATCATGGAAACTCAGCTTAAATAGAATTTAGAGTGTGCTATAATACTCTTCTCATTGCATTTCAACTTAACATTAGTTTCTTGCAACATAAATTGAGTTAAAACCTAAGAAAAACAATTGTAATTCTTTCTTTTTGCTTCCATTGAAGATTTAAAATTGCCAGGTGCTCAGTTTTCATACCGGACTGCTATGTTTTCTAAACTTAAAAAAATTCGGCTAATTTTGCATGCAAAAATATTCAAAACAACATAATTGACTGCAATTAAGCCGAGTTTATGTATATATTGACGTAAATTAAGTTTTTACCTAAAATTAGATGTATATCCTGGGTTAAGCAGAATCGCAAGATCACATTCATAATTGCAATGTCGTCACAGCAAATTGGCAGCAGAATCAGAAAGTAGGCCATTAATAATAACTAAAAAAGTTGACTCATTGAATATTCTTTCTCCAGAGGGCAAGTTCCCCACGTAATCAATATTCTGCCCATCATTAGACTCCAGCCCATGTTTACATGGTGAGGCTGCTCGACTTTTACGCTCTATTCTACTCCCCCCTCTTGCCCAAACGGGATTTGTGGCTCGGAAAACAAAAACAAGACTAAACAAAGCCTCTTCTTATCGTTCATCACAGAACAGCAGCAAAAACTCTGGGGAAGGGGGTTTAAATTGATGGTGGCAACGGCCAGGCTTTCTTTAGTAATTGAGAGCATTAGCCATTTGCAGGATTATACCTACTTAGTGGTAGTCTGTTATATGACCATCACTTGAGATCAGCACTGTGTAGGCACAGATTCGAAAGTTAACTGGACCATCCTCCTTAAGATTGTTTCTTCCGTCAAAGTTTCTTCATTTGTGGATCATAAACACCTTAAGATTGTTTCTTCCGTCAAAGTTTCTTCATTTGTGGATCATAAACAAACTAATACCATCTTTTGGTATCACTAACTCCTTGCAGCATAGGTCATTAACTTTGAATGCCACAATATACTGCAGTGTGTAATTGGAAAGATGGCGAACTTCAGGCAAGTGTATACCGTAATTTTAACATCTTTCAATTCTGAAAATACGTGTACATGTTAAAAGTTTAACGGCTTTTATTTATTGTCATTAATAGCCCAAATTTTAAGTCTTGTTACGGATTTATTATACCCTTAGGAATACATTTTGTGACATACCTATTTTTTTAATTAAAAATTTCAGGTAAAATCCCTTAAATTATAAACATCTAGAGGCCACCACTTTCCTCAGTTTTATTGGAATGCTTCCCACATTTTTTTTTTCTTTACAGTTTTCTCTTTTCGTCATAGAATATTATACAGGCGGGAACATAAAGGTTTGATTCATTTTCATGGTTTGTCGTAAATGAAATTTGTATGGAATATAGATTGCAACAGGACATCCAGGTTTGATCCCGTACAATTAATTGACTCAGATCAAGAATTTAATCCTGTTTAATTAATTAATTTCCATAGATTAATATTTTATGATGCAATTATATAGAATGATGCAGATTGTTCAAGGATCAGAAATCTTTGCTGTTTAGAAAAAAATGTTCATGTAACACAGTGAAGGAACTTCCTGGTGCCATGAACAAGGTTATGCATTCAATAGCTAGAGAATCTTCTTTCATTTTCGTTAAATAAGTCCTTGAAAAAGACATAAATTTAAAAGAATATAATTAGTTTAATGTAATTAATATAATGAAATTTGAATTTGTTTTAATTTGTGAATAGCTTTCACCTTGAGCAACCATCCCTCAAAAAGAGAAATTTTCGATCCCTTAAATCCTTTCTAGCTAACGTTCAATGGAATTAAGTCTAGTCAATGAGTTCTCGTATTTCGAGAAACTTCTAGCGGCAAGCGATTAAACCAATCAAGAAGGAAATGTGGTGACGCTTCTGCAATGTTCAAAAATATGTGTTCTCGTAGAAGACTCGTAGAAAGTCTATTAAAAGAGTTTTTGAAGGCTTTTAACACTCAGTTCGCTTGGGGAGACGAGACAGGACGGATCGTTTCGGGAGACGAGATAGGACAGTTCAATTTAGATAGTGAGAAATATAACCTGCGAAGTGGAGCAGTAAAGTTCAGTTTGCTTAGAAGATATCACAAGTGTAATTTTGTGTATGCAATGCGAACGACTAGAGAATTTGTAAGTACATCGTCAAGAAATATTTAAAACTCTCCCATGCCCTTGTTAACGGTATGGAAGTGTCGCCAAAGGACAAAAAGAATAATAAAATCAACAGTGAAGTGAAAACAGTTTAGTCAATTGTGCAGCTTTAAGCCGCACCTTCCACAGTGCTTCCTTAGCTGTCATCCTCTCACTTCCTCCCCTGGTAACTTTCCAGTAAAGCCTTGAAGCAGTTTCAGCATCCCTGAGACGTCGCGGCAGCAGGAGGGTTCAACGTAGATTTCTTAGGCCTGGAACTTTCCTTCCTTAAAAAAAATCCTTTCCCAATATTTCATCAGTATCCATTGCCGGTGTTACCTCAGTGGTTAAAACGGGCGCTAAATACAATTAAATAATGAAAACTAGTCATAAATATTTCATGTTGTTTTATGACTAATTTCCGTGAAAAGTTATAAAATACTCTCTTTTGAGTGAGATCTTGGAAGATGAGACTGGCAATGGTGTAGCGGTGCCTGGCCAGTCCATGGGAACCTCCTAGAACGGACGCGTAACGCTCTCCAGTAGGCTTCAGTAGCTGCGAGGTATCATTTTTTTCATTATGCTTATGATTATTACTTGAGCCTCCTCCTACCGGCCGACAGAACATTAGACATGGTGCGTCGGAGAGAGAGAGACGCAGGCGGACAGGTACATGCCCCGCGGAAGAGTGAGAGAGAAGTGGGGAGTAGAAAGAGGGAGATGCATAACAGAGGGGAGACAAAATAACAAAAGAAACGCTCAACTCCAGTAGCTCGGCAATTTTTTACCGTGTTTTCTCTCTTGATCTTATATACGCTTCCTTTAAAGGGCGTTCCTTTTAAACAGTGCGCGGTCCATCCACTCAGCCATGCTTCTCGGTAAGTTTGAGGGTTGAAACTACAATCCCGTTCATTTTACGGAGTTTATTAGTTTGTTTCTGTTACAAATATAACTGCATAAAAACTGCATCCTGAAAACGTGGAATAAGTACGAAATCAACTCGTTAAAACACAAGTTAAATTATGTTATGTTCAGCCTTACACAGTCTTTTGCAATTTTGAAAGATCCGATATAAATATCTGCACAAAAGTCATAAGTAATGTCAAAGAGGTTTTGCATTTGTCTACAATCTCTGCAAGTAGATTATGGTAATAATGAGTGGCAGATGATGGCCTCTGTAGAAGGGGCATAATTACATGACACAAAATGGCATGGAGGAGGTCTCTTTTTTCAAAATTTATACTCCTCCCTTGCATTCTCGCAGAACTGCAGCGCCATCATACGTTTGTGCTTTATATAGAATACTTCCAATTCAGCTGTTAAGTCTTCTTCAGTCAATTCAAAAATCGCAATGAATTTTATGAATTTTTCAACCAGTTTACCTCCATCGTAATATCACAACAAATTGTGAAATGCATATATCGTCTTGTCGGCCTGTACAGAAACAAAATTTTCCCTTTGTATTTCTTTTCTAATCTCATTCATATAGATACAATACGTCTTTCACTTAACACGCTGTCAACAAAGATTTTTTTTTTCAAACCATAAAATATCCTTCTTATTTTTTGTGCCGTTTTGCTGAGTAAGCTTCCACAGCTTATTGTTAATGAGGTCCCAGTCGTTTCACTTCTAACTTAACAGTTAAACTTAGACGCAAAAATGGAGTCTTCAATAAAGCGCCCACTTTATTCTTTGCCACAAAACTGATGCGCTTTTTTTTTTTTTTTTGTACCTTAACAGTTAACACTGTAAGTCAACTTTTCACTGACAAACAGTGAGGAAGTCACCCCATTACAAACAAATACGATAATCCCTAGTTAGTTATACATGGTGTCATTAACCCCTCAACATCTGCTTCCTAAGAAACCGAGCGCTGGTCATGCACCGTCTTCCTGTTGGCTAAGAGAACGCAGAAATAAGCAGGAGAAAGGCTAACCCATCTTGGGGGAAGATAAATATAAGTCCTTGTAAATCTTTGGTGGCCCATAAAGGTACATGAAAACATACAATTTTCCGCGCTGGTCCATGAGCTTTCCCCGCTAACGGAGGACCCACATGCTACCGATACTACAGTAAATAGTAAATGCGCTTTTTGTCTAAAATACAATTAAAAACTAATATGTTTGTTTTATACCCGTAGAAGAGAAAATGGTATATAACTGTGGCATTTTCTGGCCCTTATAGACGGGCTGCTCCTGGCAATGTCCAGAGAGCAATGCTTATGCAGATAATCTAGGAAATCAAGGCGATATGTTGCAAAACAGCCACAAATCGATGTGATAAACTTATAATAATCAAATGTTCGTTGAGAATATATGTATTTTAATGTGTTATTTATTGTCGCTTTGACTGAATTAGTCAAAGTAGCGACGTCTGTAAATTGAACGTGAATTCTATAGGTGTAAGTCTGTAGTTATGAATGGAATTAAATAAGTTAATGATGACCCACGTGAACTCAAGAGTTCTTGGGTCCTTAAAACTATCTGGCATTCACCTTCTCAGAGTAAGGAAAAACTCCATTACACCACGAAAGCAGACAATAGGTTTCTTCGCGATATAAATAGCTTTGATTGTTTGCAACGCATTCATATGCCGAATTGGTTCAGCGAGGAATTAGGGAAATAATCATGAAAAAATTATCCCAAACCCTCATAACTAAACGAAGAATAATAGATACGCTTGAAAAGTTGGAACATATCACAATAATTTTAACACAAATTTAACTTCTGATGTTGATTACTGGAAAATCTTCAGATACGCACACCTCAACCGTCGTGTGTTGAAGAGAATGCACCTGCACAACCGCATTTTCTAAACAAGAAATACCTGTCTTAATAGATCGTTTAGAAGATTTGTTCATAAGGCACAAAAGAGGATTAGTTATCGAATAAAAAAGCAAACTCGTGTCATAAATAACTGCGTAGAGAGGTTGTGTCCTTTGATGTAGAAAGCCATGTGTTGGCGACCAATGGAGTGTTAGTGTGCTGATCACATGCATCCCTGCAACACTTCCCTCTTTTCGATGATGTCGCAAGACGGAGGTGCAGTAGGCAGCGGTCACCAAGAGGAAAGAGGAAGTAAGTGCGATTAACCATAAGACCTGGGCCACAAGTACATAGATACTTGGCGATTTTGAATGTCTTCTTAGAGATAAAATCTAACGAGATCCTTACAGGCGTCCAGGGTATTTTGACAAATGGGAAGATTTCTAGTTATGGCCTCACATGGCACGGTATCTCAGGCGATAAGAGTATCGGTACGTAAGGCAAAAATTTGTGGTTCCAGTCCCGGCCGTGACCTCGAATGTTTACCTGTATTTTTCTTTTTTCCGAATTTTAGTATTTGATCGCGTATATAATATCTTTTTTGCAGCAATAATAAATGACAATTGAATATAAAATATTTCTTGTTTGCTTTGTTAACATCAGTCAGTAGTTCATTGAAAAGAATAGCTGAAAGTAAGAGGCTGAAATTTCCAAATTAGTAATTATTTTTCTATTGTATAAAAGGTTCCAAATTGTTTCCCTCTTTAAAAACCATTTCATATAAATTAGACAGGGTTGAAATACCGTAGTTAGCGCTAATTTTATTAAACAACACATATGAGAGGGTTGCTGATTGCTTTATTTTCTGCATTGCAAAAAAAAAAAATAAATAAATAAAATAAAAATTTCAAGTTTGTTTGATACAAAAAATGTTAACTTTTTTTACTTTTATTTCGGTGCCTCGAGCTGTAAGTCAAAGCTAAATGTGTATCCAATTAAATGTGACGCGAAGAGGAAAGCTTCTTGGAAAGACAGATACCAGATAATCGCTCGTCACTGTGCTGTCTAGCAAGCAAGAGGGTCCCGTAATCTGCTCCCTGATCTTAGTGTCATGTCTAATTACCCCGGTCCCCCTTACACTGACAGCGTTTGTCTACGTCCTATTCGCGCCTAATTTCTTTCGCAGAAACAACTTACAAGACATCAGATTCCGCCGCACAACAGAGAACGCATCTTCTGGCGATAGAATTCCAACTTCTTAAAAATGAAGACATGGTTTCTTAGGTTTCTCAACTGTGTAAGAAAATACGAACTCTATGCTCTGAATTACGCTGACCACGAATTCTATTCTGTGGCCTAGTGGTCAGAGATCCTACCAGCTAATCTTAGGAAACCAGGTTCAACTCTCTCCTGTCATGTGTATTTGTCCTTGACTACAAAGTGGACTTTAGTCTGGCAAGTGGAGTAATTCAGCCTTTCCCAGCTGACATCATCTTCGTCCTCGGGCTATCCAGGCACCCGATTTCAAAAGCTGCCACGGTCTTGCCAGGCTGGGGGCAAATCGAAGCATTATGTATGTAGTTGTAGAAAGTTTACTGCTATAATCACGCGTAATCTTTCCTTGGTGTATAAAAGGTAGAAACAGTTATGAAGTATGTTTAAGTACAATAGAGCATCGATCGTATGAACTGAGTGGGACAAACTAAATATTCGATTGTTTGGATAATCGAACCTAGAAATAATAGAGTGCATAAAATTGAAGGGTTTCTGTATGAATTTATTACCTCTAAAATGCTCATTTCTTTCCTTGATAAATTTTTCTTTTCTAAGCAACCCACGGAGTCAATTTTGAACGCTGGTTTTGAATGGTTTTTTAAACTTAGTTTAGTTATTTTCTTACGTTATGTTCACTTATTAGGAAATATTCAACCATGCTTTTTCTACAGAGTTTTATTGGTGTAATTTTGTATTTATTGTAACACATCATTTTGTTTAATCGAAGACCCCATGGTTCGTAGTGTGTACAGCACTTCCGAAAAGTACAAGCACTGTAACACAGAACAACACGACACCACAATTAAAATAAGTTCCTCCAACTGAAACTGTCGCTGTGTTTCGGGAGGTCATATCATAAACAAAGAGCTCATGATACTCTGAAGAAAGCAGCTCGCAGAAATGACAACTTGTTGCATTACGATTCATATACACATATAATAATAAGCACTAAGCTGTGTTATAAAAGAGATGGAAATTAATGCTCCTCAACGGCAATACATTGCCGACATCTGCTTACGAAATGTCTGTATTTCATCTTTCTTCCACTTTTCCAAAAGAACTATAAAAAGTCAATTTTTTGTACTTGTTACAATGTTCGAATCCCTCCAGTGTTCATAAATCGTGGCACTTTATTTACTTATTTTTTATATCCGGTTGTTCATTATCGCCTATCCTTTCACTCCCCGAGATTTATGTTGGCAGTCAGGAATCTATATTACTTCTATTTTCATCATCGAGCGTCTATTAGTTTTTCACTGGAAAGACTGTGTAGATAGATAATATCCGTTTCAGCACACATTATCAGTGGCGATCTCAATAACTAACTACCTGCATCACTCTGTGTTATGTCGGTCCTGGTGGTTTAGTGGTTATCATACTTGCCTCCTAAACCCAAGATCGCGGGTTCGAACCTGGCCAGGACCGATGGATTTTTTCGGGCGTAAAAATCCTAAGTATGGCTTCCTTCGGAAGGGAAGTAAAGCCGTGGGTCCCGTGTCGTACATTTACGGCACGAAAAAGTACCTCAAGCCTGAAAGAGAGGCCTCTGAGCAAAATTTGTTAGCCGTTTCACGCCCTGTGTTGAATGGGACGCTGATGACCTGAGCTGTTAAAGAGCGTCTATAAATAAATCAATCAAATAAAAACACTGTGTTATACTTTGTACGTTCTCTGCGGAAATACCTGTTCAACTTGATTACTGACTGCTTTTGTATCGTTCGGCCTGTTAAACATCAAACACAAAGGATTATATACAGAGGGTGCCAATAATGTATACCCACTTCAAGCAAAGAAAAATCTGTATTAACATAATAAAACTGAGTTCACACAAACAGAAAATGATGAGCGCTAATCATCTTTGACTTTTATAGTTACAACAGTTGCTCAAATTGTCCACCATTGGCATCGATACACTTCTGAGTACGTTCAAATACCGATTGGGCAACGTTTGCGAAAGTGTCCTCAGTGATCGCAGCACCTGCCGTTTCAATTTCTTCCTGAAATGCCGCCAGTGTAGCATGAATCTCAAATTCGTCTCCAATGCGTGCAATTGTTACTCCCGTTGGCAGTTCTGTTCTGTACACGTCTCCATTGCCTTTGAGCTTCAACAACATTCTCGGTTTTCCAATACCACTTCAAAATTGCTTTCCGCTGTTCGAAGGATAATCTTGGCTCCACTTTGTTGTAGCAACGGCAGCATAACGTAATGTGAGTCAGAACGTGCAGAACATCATACGATAATCTTGGCTTCATTTGTTCATTGTTGATTTACGATAATCTTAGCTTCATTGTTCATTGTTGACCTACTTGTCACGTAGCAACGCTATCATAATGTATGTGAGTCCCAACTGTTTACAGAATATCATACTACACATTATTGTTTTTTTCTGTCCAAATTTGAAATATATTAAATAGATACCAACTGTGAAAGTGTGTATACATTTTTGGCACCTTCGATATAATCCCATTTGAATTATATGTATGTACATCTTAGTTCCAAAATACTATTTACGCTGCGTACTGTTTATGGCATTGTTACGCACTATTCCATGCTTTCCATCCCACCTCTCGTTTCTCACAATCACTTATGTTTTCTTGCCAACAATTACACTAGCGACCGCACGTTCACCGAAAAGGTTAGCCTTTTAATTACAAAACAGCATGAGAGGAGTGTGCTACTTATGCAATTCTGGCGCTAACTCAGATTGTATAGATGTCGGAGTACGAACATGGCTAAATTATAGATCGTACAAGGGAGGGGAAGAAAGAAAAAGAAATAAAAAAATGAAAAAATAAGCTGCCCACTCTGTTGCTAGGGCGATAAAAGCTGTCAATTGTTTCTCTTTAGATTCCTCATTATACTGCTTAATAATATGTACTATTACCGCTCGGACACCTTTCTTCCTTTCTTATTATTATATGTTGCTAACAAACTAAAGTCACTTTAATATCTACGTCACGTAAGTTAATAATATACTAGGAGATACGTTTATTACGTCATCCCAGCCAGAATGAAGCAGAGTGTCTTGTGCGATCTATCTACTCACCCCTACACTCAACCATAGTAAAAACAACCCCCACCCCCATCCAAAGCTGTTCTAAAAGTTGGATGACAGCTGAAACAAGTAATAAATACTTCAAAGAGGACGAAAGTTGATGTATAAGAAATTCAGCATTGTTAGACTGGGACAGATATAAAGCAATCGAGTTAGTATTAAAAAAATCCGATCAGATCTACGATCAGATCTGAAGACAACCTAAATGGAAAAACGCAGAAATTAAAAGGGGAAAACATAGCTGAATACACACCCTATTAAATATTTTTTAATTTTATTACATATAGTTTCAAAATTTTATCACAGTCAAAAAAAAAAAAAGGCAATAAATAAAGAAATGTCAGGAATTTGTAACATTTAATAATGGATACTTGATAGTAGAAAGATGCAAAGTGCTATTTTTTTAAAAAAAATAAAATAATTTAGTAAAAGGTGTTAAGTGCCAAGGAACAATAGATATAAATACAGCTAAGTCTAGAGATGAAGTACAAGACCTGAAGATAGCAGTGGTGCTAATATTCCAAGCTCTCTCATAATATAGGCGCAATGTACCGTTCATTTGTTTTGATTTCCTTCCATGCGATGTAATAGTGAAGTTGCTTGTTTGTGATAATAAATAGCAAAGTTTGTACAAGAAGGATTCTTAAGTGCGTTATTCTCTATGAATAAATAATATGAAAATACTTGTACTCAAAGACGATTGTTATGAAAAGTAATATCAGCTCATCTAAATTCTTCACAGTGACAATAGTGATTGATTCGTAGCATGCCTACAAATAATAGCCGCCAACTATCTTGATACAGTTTTGGTGTTTCTTTGTATGATACACTTGAGTGTTATATGAAGTGAAATTGCATTTTGCGTTAATGGTTTTGAATTCAGGAGTTACAAACAAGGAAAAAGTTATTGAATGGAGTGACAAGTGTGGTGCCCAAAACGAGAATATTATGTTAGGGTTTGTTTTTCTGTTTAAAAATGGGTTATTTGATATTATAGTAGACATAGCTTCCTTGCTTATCATTCTGATTTCGGCTCTGCACAAAGGCATATACTTCCAGTGATGGTGGTTCCAGTGATGGTGGAGGTAAAAACGTTCAAAGTTCCTGTAAGCAATGAAAATTTCTTCGATAACCAAACTGTGGCAGATAAGATCATTAGTACAAAAACTTGTATTTCTAAAGCTGTCAGCATAACCCATGACTCATCAGCATTATGAAATAATCGTAGAGTCAGATTGAGGCTGGCTATAAAGTTAGAAAAGCAAACCCATAAAAGACATGCGATCAGCAGTGTTGGATCTTAGCTTCTCTGTGAGTTCTATACCAGCTGAAAAAAGAACAATTTGAAAGTTACTTGGCCAAGAGGAACATAAAGAATACTTTTTGCAAATCTGTTAACTAAATGGAATAAAGCACCGGTTAAAATGTTGCACGCCTTTCATAAATTATGACTTTTATTTCCCATTGTGTTCATTTTTATTTTATCGTCACAATCCATTGATACTTATTGATCAAAAGTTGTAATTTGTGCCTCAGAAATAAATTCCGTAAATTGTTTCACATCAATTAAATAATTTGTCGTTTTCAAATTTGGAAATAACTGAAGTGTTTATTGATTATTTATCAGCCGTTTGTCTTAGAGAAAAAAAAATATTGCAGTTTCCATAACAAGGTGATTTACATGTAATGTTACACTCTCAACGTTTGTCATGAGAAATTATTTATACTTTGGTAAAATTAAAAAGGTTTTCTACTTTAAAAACTTCAAAGAGTATGTGTAAATATACGTGTTTTATACATATATTATCATTACATTTCAGAGTTCGTCCTGGTGGTCTAGCGCTAACCATGCTTGCCTCGCAGAACCAAGGTTACGGCGATGGATTGTTTTAGGGCGTAAAAAGCCTATGGTTTCCTTTGTAAAGGAAGTAAAGCCGTTGGTCCCGTGTCATAGATTTACGGCACGTAAAAGGCTTGAAAAAATGGACTCTGAGCGAAATTTATTGGCCATTTCACGCCCTGAATTGAATGGGGCGCTAATGACCAGAGCTGTTATTAAACCGTCATACCGTCAGAGCAATGCCTATAAATTTGGTAAAATTTAACGGATGCCTCCTTTACAGGGCCAGATAGCATATTACGTTAGAACATGTAAAATATAGTTGATAGGAAGAAAACTAAATAAAAAAGCTCTGGAAGATGTAAATGAATAGAGGCGGGTTGTGAATTTAAAAAAGCTGTTTAAGTCGCAACATTTCGAAGTAGAACCAAGTGAATTTATTAACAGGTTCCTAATCCGCCGCTCTTGCGTTTACCCAGCAGTTGACAGTAGAAAGCACAGGCCAAGATAGATTCAGTTACTACAGATGGTCACTCGTGTAAATTGACTGGAGAGTTGTGACCTGCACGATCATGGTGTTATAACATGCACATTGTTGAGTCTATTTAACTACACGGATTATGATCCGCGCAGCTTAGTGGAAAGGCGTTCACACATTTCACGATGTAATTTACAGGCAATTTCTTCCACTTAGGATGTCGTGACATTGCAGTTATGCAGAAAATACAAGCTGTTTATACACGTCAGAATCTTCAGAGTGGGGAAGGAAAGGAATAACAAATTTCAAGGTGCGTCACCATGGTGTAAGGTATATTGTTAACTGCAGCGAAAGAAGTGTTACCAAGCATTGCACAGCAACTTAAAGTAGTTATTATTATATCAGTTCCTACAAAGGAGACGTGACAAGCTAAGCGATGCGCAATTGAAAAATGGTAGTGGGGTCTCTGATGACGTGATTCGCGTGAGGGTTACTTCCAGCATGATGGAGCTCTTTCTCACTGTCGGGTTGGCTTACTGCGCGTAAAATGCAAGATGGATGTTGTTTAAATGCAATTTATTTACTAATTTATTTATGTTCTTGTATTTTTTCATTTAAGAAAGTTCGGTGCATATTTCACTCAAGAATATATGATAATTTATTAATGCGTTCACATCTCTGTTTTGCATTCTACCGTACCACCATTCGTATGAAGGTTTCTACATTACAGAAACACTGAATCTGAGGATATGAACAGAATAAGACAGTTATGGGGCAAACCTTTTTCTTTTTCTTCTTCTTTTAAAAAAATGTTGGCTTGAAAGTTTACATAGGCAAAATAGGAGGGTTACTATCATATTGCGCATCAAAATATTTTTCATTTTGACTCCTGAAAATGTGGGTAGCAAAACAAACCTCAACACATGCAGAGGGCAAATGCTTCCGGATGCTCTTGGTCTCCAAGTTTGCTTATCTCTCCAGTCTGCCCTTGCTTGTTTATGACATTTTATTTATTTCCTTATTTTAACAAAATATTTACCTGTCTTATTATCCATGCTGTACTTGGTAATTGTTTTTGCTGTTTCCTTTATATTTTATTTTATTGTACATGTTTATGTTTATATTTCCTGATTTTTGAATTGCTACTTATTGCTTCTATTTTTCTTTTCCGTTAATTTGTCCACTTTTTGTGTGTGTTTATGTTTATGTATTTTCCTCTACCTGGCCATATTGCCTAGTTTTTCGGTTCTTCGTTCCCTGTATTTCATTTTATTCATTTTGGTTTGTCCCTGTCCATTTTTATCTACATACGCTGAACTTATCTCTTTTTAGCATTTTTATTTATTTGTTTTTTATAGTTTGTTTATTACATTTTATGACGTGTCTTAGCTAATTATACTTGCCTGTTCGTATATTTTCTAGTACTTTTATTCATATTTAATTATTCTTGTTTGTTATTTGAAATTTTTTGTATTGCATACTTTCGGTTTGTATTGTAAATTTTTATTTGCTATTATCATTTATATATTTTTTGTGTGTTTCGTTTTATTAATGCTATCTCTGAGTTAAACTGTTTTAGCTCATCCAGGGCGTGGTCACACTTCTTGGCTTCACACGTGGAACTATTTAGTTGCATTATATATTTAATTGTATATTTATTATTCTTTAAAATCCTTTAAATTGCTGAGTGTGTTTGTTTACTTTAAAACGTAACCCCATTCTTTCCTCTCGCCTGAAGCCTCCGGTTCACTGCTACAGTAATATTCCTTAAAGCAGTTTGGTGTACGGTGTGTGGTATACTATATGGGCGCCAATTTTGAAGCGGGTTTGTCTATGGGGACTAGTTGGTCGCCAATTATGAAACAATTTATTTGATAACCGCCATATTTTGTAGTGGAGTATCGTTAATTGATTATTGATCGCTTCGATGTTGTTGCCCACGTTTCATGACAATAATATTTAAGGGTTTTATTCGACATTTTGTGACTCGTGCTCAACAGGACTGGGAGAGGATGTCAACTGTGTAAATAATTAGCAATACGATCTAATATATATATGATAATTTATTATTCCCAAGATCATTTGGTGCGTCTGATGTTCTACGTACAATAGAACAGTTAGCTACGTCGAATATAAATGTAGCTGCTGTGATTTCCTAGAAGACAAACTGAATCTGATTATATAACTATCTGAACTGCATTGATTGAACTGAATATGTGAACTGTCGACATGAACTGAGTTGAACTCATCATATGCCTAATTGAGTTATTGAACTGCCTCTCTCTGCTTTAACTGATGAATTGGTCTATCCGACGGATGCCCCAGCAGAGCAAACGCCTCTTTATACATTCGGTTCAAATTAACTAGATGTTGGCTTTACAAAGCCCATAAGGTTCACCAAGTACGCGCAAGTTTTGCGCCTCTTGCACCCGTCAAAGTATGCCACCCTCTATTATTTGAAAGTTGAAAACATTTATTTACATTGGTTGGTTTAAACTTAACTGTACAACCGGCTGGCGAGATCATTGCCCTATCGTATTCGAAACCTGGCCTTTATTAACCCTTTCAAATCTTTAGCTCTTTTAAGAAGTAGCACACACGTCCCTTTCCTTTGCACAGCTGTTTATGGTCTCCTTGGCTCTGTGCCGTTTCTGACTGGGCTACACCAGAGAACTTTCTCTTTTCACGACATATAATTTAACATATTAAAGGTATACGCGCACACACACACACACACGCACACACACACACACACACACACACATATATATATATATATACATATATATATAATATTTGCATTATTAATTAAAACAAAATATAATGATGAAACGTACAACATATACATTATATTTATATTTTATTGGGGGTGGGCCGTAGGAACTGTGAGCTGTTTCATGCTTCCTATCCCAAATTCAAGCTAAAGGCACTAGAATTTTGGGCTTTAGCTGTAACATAAACGGCTTAACGCCGTAATCTGTTGATGAATATCAGTTGTGAAGCTAACGATTTTTACATTTATTAGCTTCTTTCTTTGCATAGATTTTTTAAATGTATTAAATCCAACTGAATATATTAATATTTTAATCAAATTATGGCGTTTTATCAGCTTGTAATGTAGACTCTAATTGTAGACTAATCTGCTAGAAAGATTGTATGCTTATGCATTTTATTTTCAAGATCTAAAATGAAGTATGTATGAAGGAACTTAACTACAGAAGAATGTAGCAACTGAACGATCTAGGGAGCTTTTACCATCGTCACACTGGCAGTTCTAGGATAAATATTTTTTTAACAGTATTGCTCCTCATTTTCGTGCAAATGCTTATGCTGTATTATAAGAATATAAACTGATAATTTAATGCATTTATTACTTACATGCTTATATTATATGGTGAATTGAAGTCAGTGTGCTCTCTGTGAGGCGGGCTCGTCAATGAGATATGTAGTGGTGATCTTTCTTTTTCTCAATTGAAGTCGCTTATAAGTTACTAAAGTGTTCTCCGCTCATAGTTATGGTTATGGTTATCGAGAAATCTCTCCGCAGCCATTGTGTAGTCGAAATTTCACTAGGGAGGCGAATTCGGGTGGCAGCATTGACCGCACACTGATTATTATACCATATTACGCGAATATAATGCGCACCTTTTTGTCCAAATGTACTATTCAAAATTGTGGTGCCAATTAGATTCAATGGCATATTAGATTCGAGTGCAAATCCGCTACGTAGTTCGCCGGTAACTTTATTCAAATTTGTCGTTTACTGCATCATAATGCATTGCTGCAATTCTTGTCTTCGATACACTTACTGTTAGCCTATTTATTGCATACAGCGTTTGAATGGTTGATAGTCACGAAATGGAGGGCAAACAGAAAAGAACATCTTATGATACTGCTTTCAAGCGTGAAGTAATTCTTTATACTGAAAACAATTGTAACAGAAAGACAAAAAGAGAGTTCAATGTAGCTGAGAGCAACGTTCGCTTCTGGCGGCTACAGAAATTGCCTTTATTTGCAACTAAAGCAAGCAGGAAGAAATTTATTGGTCCTCGCAAAGGAAGACATCCTGACATTGAAGCAAAATTTTTGGAGCTCGTACATGAAAGGAGGAAGAATGGGCAACCTGTGACTAGTGACATCAAAAGAAATAACTTTTTCTTCTTTGACCTACGCGAACTGTTCTGGCAACAGCACGAGTGATGGATTTTTGTCCTACGTGCTTCAAGATGTAACAATAGTCGACTTATAACTTCTATCTGTTGATTTTTTTATGAAGCGGACGGGCTTACCACTAAGAACTCGTACAACTGTTTCCGAAAATCAAATTTTTATGATTTTAAGTTTCAAATTTGGGTGCGCATTACATTTGATGGCGCATTAAATTCGTGTTAACATTTATTATGTCCATGGAATACCTTAGAAACGGTGGGTGAATTGCCTGCTAAAAACCGGTTTCAAAGGAAGGAAGAAATGTCAGAAATGTAGAAGTACTAATTTTTTTCCTCTGCGGCGCATATGAGGAGGAACTTGCCGATGACCCCGTTAGTTCTCAGGTATGTTTCGGAAATTCATTGTTGGAAAACTTAGTTCTGGCTTGGCAATATAAACAGGAAGTTCACATTTTTAAATAAATATTCCATCTGCTTGAAACACTTCCATTTTGTTAATTTAGGGGTTAATTTCATAGTGTATTTAACTTTTCGAGAAAAGGAGCTCTATTCATTTTCGTGTTATGTAATTCCGCATTTATTTGCTATTTCTGTTCCTTCATGGTCAATTCATCAATCCCAACTTCTTTTATTAACATTTTAGTTACGAGTTAGGTACGTTCTCATATTCTGTTCTTGAACACTAGAGATGTAATGGAGAGTTAATTAAAGCACACTAATAATAATTAAACAATATCAAGTTAAATAAATTGAATTTTCTCCTGCTACCTTGTACTATTAGAATATAATTTAAGTTCGTAGGCCACACAAGCAAAACGAATAAAAATTCGTTATATCTATCTATATCTATATATATCTACCTATTATTATCTATCTATTATTCGTTATATCTATATATATCTACCTATTTAGTGGTACTGTGAACTTTGAACACCAGATTTCATGAAAAATCATGTCTAAGCGTTGATATAGACGGAAATGCGTAATTTTACTGCTGGCCATTAAAATTTCAACGTCAAAAGAGATGCGTTAAAACGACCCCAAATTCTCTCAAAAGGAACTAGCATGGCTTGTCAAAATGCGTCCACAGCAAAACGAGTATGGGATAATGGATCTAGGTAGGACAAACATACAGATGTGAATAATCCCAACGACTTTTTCAAACAACCGAACAAAAAGAGAGGTGTCATTTCCAATTGGCTATTATGAACGCGCATCAAATATTGCAGTTTTAAAGGCAGCAGAATAGCTTCCAAAGGTCCTCCAACTTCATCTACAAATTCGACATTTTACAAACACTCACAAGCATAGGATTTAGTCTATGAACATGGCAGTGAATGTACCGGCAGGTGTTTTCCGACATCTTCCTAACCTAACAGTGTTTCCGTCACTGTACCATCAACAGTTTTTCTACTGTTTCTCGTAGTTTTCTTTTTCTTTTGAATAATTATATGATGTCTAGTCCGATTTGTTAGTTATGCAGTTAGCAATATACCAGTAAGCAGGGATGCACTAAGATAAAATTTTAATGTAAAAATACGCAGAAATACTAGCACTAGTAAAGCACTAGGGGGATCGGGTGGAGACCCTGCACAAGTTATAGACACAGAATGTTCATAACTGTGTGCCAAATGATGCACCCATAATGCAGCAGTGTCGACGTGCCTACAACAGCAACATGGCTCAAGGCAACGAGGCAGAAAAGGTTTCACTGGAGATGCAATCGGATTTGAAAATCATATGGGGGATGGAACATTCAAACAGGGATCACACTCAGCAGTCATGGGCTCACTTGGTTTAGGTTAGGCATTTGGCGGATGATTAAAGTAACAGACAGAGAGGGTACGAGAATCTGCCCTATATGTGCGGAGAAAGAATCTTGGGAACATATTCTGGCATACTGCAAGGGGACGGAAGAATGGAGGAAGAGTGGGGAAGAGGGCACTGGCAGTGCTGGACTTTGCTGGCAGATAGGAAGGAGGAAGAGGGAGTAGTAAAGTGTTTAAATAAAGTCAGACAGCTCAGATCGGAAGAGGCAGACATACGGGGTAGGGGAACATGAGTCACAATATATAGTAAACATGTGAGGAAATATAATTTATTTACTTTTGTGTTGTTTTTATTTTCTGTTTATTTTATTTAGACATTTAAATGTTTTTTCTGTTATATATTGCTTCTTTTTTATTGATTTATTTAATTATAATATCGTTTGTCTCTGAAGTGTTAAATATTGGTTTATGCAGTTTCATGTATTTCTTTGTATATTGTGAAAGCACGTATGGGTCCCAGTATCCTTGTCAAATGTATGAGTTAGATTTGCAAAAATATATTTTGTAAACAAATATACTACTATTACTACTACTACTACTACTACTACTACTACTACTACTACTACTACTACTACTACTACTACTACTGATACTGCTACTACTACTTCTACTACTACTACTGCTACTACTATTACTACTACTACTACTACTACTACTACTACTACTACTACTACTACTACTACGACTGCCACCATCACCATCACCTCCATCACCACTACTACTACTTCTACTACTACTACTCTGTTTCCTTAATTCAAATCTAGACGGTGGTAAATATTTTTTGAGTTGTTTAAGGCTGTTAGTGGAAATTGCATTGTTACATTAATATATGTGCCTGATTTCTATTGCCATTTATATTTTCTAAAGTTCGTTTTTTCGAAATTTGAAAATTTCAGACATTTGGGTGGACTGATTCGCTAAAACGATCATTGCATGATAAGCTTAACTAATACAATAGGCTCTGGTCAAATTGACATTAATTATATATAATCGACTTTGCTATTAGTTCTTGTCAATAATCCTTTAAATAGTGTGATAGCAATAAACTAAAAACTTATTTTAAGTCTTAACGATCTTGGTCAACTGCCAAGAATCCTGAGGTAAAAGTAGATAATGATTAATAGGTACAAAAATTTGTATAATTTTTTTTAAATTCCACTCACACTCATTTTGTAAAAGTTAAATTATGTACAATAAATAATGCATGCTTTCTCATTTTTCTTTATTAATTTATTTTTAAATATTTTGCTGCATTTGTTCGCTTTTACTAATATTTTTACAAGTGCTTACACTCTTACAGATTGCCTGAGCGCGGCTGCTTTCTGCTTACTGCAGCCGCCGCAACCAGAAAAAGGGAGATATTAAATCGCTGTGCGTGAGGTTAGTATTTATATTTTTACTGAAAGCTAAAATGTTACTGTGTTTAAAGCGGATATTGAAAGCACTAAACTGTGTTATAAGAGATGTTGAAAATGATGCCCCTCAGTGGCAATACATTGTATCTGCATAAGAAATGTATGCATTTCATCTAATCTTTCTTCAGTAAGAACACGACGATTCCGAACACGCTTCTTGTCATTGGGGGATCCTGTCTCTCGTAACTTTTTAACAAGTTGGCAAACATTTTCTCTACCTGGAACACGATTGTTAGGATATTTTCTTGCGAAACGCCTTACCACTTTTCTTCTAGAATCCATTAGCATATGTGACGTTTTACGAGAATATAATGCGCTATTGAACGTGATGCGCATCCCAAATTCGAAACTCAGAACTATAAAAAACGATTTTGGGATATTGTACGGCGCCGTGGAAATATAACCGTCCGCTTCATAAAACGATCAGAACATAGAATTTATAAGGGGACTATTGTTGCATTTTGGGGCAGGTAGGACAAAATCCGTCACTCGTACTGTTGCCAGGACAGTTGGCATAGGTCAAAGAACAAAAAGATAGATATTTCTTAAGGTGTTACTAGTCACAGGTTGCCCGTTCTTCCTCCTTTCATGTACGAATTCCAGAACTTTTTTCAATGTCAGGATGTCTTCCTTTACGAGGACTGTGATTTTCTTTCTACTTGCTTTAGTTGCAAATACTGTCAATTTCTGTTACCGGCACAAGTGAAAGTTGCTCTCAGCTACATTGAACTCTCTTCCTGCCTTTCTGTTTCCATTTTTATTTCAGCATAAAGAATTACTTTACGCTTGAAAATAACACCATAAGGTGTTCTTCTCTATTTGCCCTCCATTTCGTGATTACCTACTATTCAAACGCTCTATGCAATATCAGGCCATCAATAAATGTAACGAAGTCGAGAACTGCAGCAATGATTATGGCGTAATAAAGGATAACTTTGAATGAAGTTACCGGCGAACTGTGGAACGGATTTGCACTCGAAAATTATACTTCCCACAATTTTCAATAATACATTTGGATAAAAAGGTACTCGTGGATATAAAACCATAATTCAAGATTATATGTAGTGGTATAACTAACGAAGAACAATTAGCACATAGTGTAAAAACCGAGTAACACACGAACGCACAATCAATCGCTGACAAACTATTCCTCATACCAACTACCAGCTACTACCTGCACATGCATTATAGACTGGCTGCTCTCAGTGCGCAACCGCGTTCAACTGCCCCATAGCTCAAATAACTGAGCGTGTTAATTGTAGCTTTTCAATCCTGACAACGATATCAATCAGTTTATTTGCATTAGTGACGTCGAAATCACATCCTTGTAGCTTGAGACGCTGAAATACAAGATGTTCTCGTTAACGCTAACAAATTTTTAAAAAGAAGCTTGATCACCCCTGAACGAATTACCTAGGGCAAAGATTACGTTTTATACAAGCCCTCCTTGGACCTGTAAGGGTTTCCTTTTCGTTTTATTTCGACTCCTTTGATGGCCTCTTCCTTCTAGTTGGTAATAATTCTACACCTGGATGCTGGAGCACGTCCTGGACCAGGGAGGGTGTGGTGATCTAATTCCAAGAAGGGCAACTGATGGACGTGCAGTAATAATCCCTCTTTTGCTTTAATTACAGTACCTGTCCCCAGTAGCCAGCCCTGCGATATCCTAGACAGGTTTTCATTTCAACTCGCGTGTTTTATGGCTTCTTGTGTGTATGGCTCAATTCAGCTGTCAATGCAATTCAATCTTTTATTACCACTCTAACAAACATAATAGGCAACAAGCATTGCACATCTATCTATCGAGAATGCATTAAAAATGTATGACTTGCTCGAAGGTTATAAAAATAAATGAAGACATGTAGTTATGACCGGTGATAAAGTGAGAAAGTAATTCAAGGATGGAATTTATGCAGCTGTAACAATGAATCTTGTTTTGGCTGCATGTAATCACAAACAATTTCTGAATGTGCTAGTTATAAAAAAACACTGTTGAAAATAACATTCAAAACGTGTTTAACTGGCGGGGAATCAGGAACTGAGTGCAGTTAATCTAACGAAAAAATGTACACGCACACACACATACACATAAATATATATAATCCCACGAAATTCCTAAACTTAACATTGGAATGGAAATTATTATTTTCATACTAGTCGTGTTGGAAAGGAATAATTAGTTGGGTTAAGGCTGAGAGTCGAACTACAGATCTTTGTTCTTACGTGCTGAAGGTAAGTCTACGAGGTATATAGATTCGGACGAGAGAGATTCGTGTGGAGGACACGGTAGCCGAAGGCCGAAGATGTATGATTCGAATGCCAGCTGTGTCAAGCCTGATTCTTTCTTTCGAACCGGTTTCCTACAAGGGGCTATTGTAAAAATAAAAGTGTATGTATATAAATAAATGTACCCCTATATATTTTATAGTTAAACTAGCAGCCCGGGTCATAAGTACTCATAGCATAACGAGTAGCCTCTTATAGTAGAGAAACGTTAAAGGTGTCTCTGGGGTAAATGAATTAAATGAGAGAGGTCCATAGCTCAGTTGGTTAGAGCGTCGGCACGTAAGGCCGAAACTCCGGCCATAATCCCAATTGCTTCTTTCTTAATATAGGCATTTTAAAAAGTGATATTTTTAAATAAAATCAGATAATTTGGGGGGGGGGGCGCATGGACAAAACTTATTTTTTTGCAATCACTGTTGTATTAGTTCTAACGTCATACATAAATTTAAAATTACAATTTATTTTGTTTTTCATATTATCTGACAATGTTTTTCCCTGTGTCGCTATAAAATTTTCATTTGAGTTATGTGGTACTATGGATATATTACTCCTTGCGTTATTAAGACAGTTTTATTGTTAAAACCAGCAGAGAATAATATTTTTAAAAGAAAACGTAGTAATAATAAGACTGTATACAGAAAACCCTACAACAGAAATGCACATAAAATGTGTCAGTAAATTGTTAAGACACTAATCAATGCAATATTTCAAATAGGGGAAGTACTCAACTTGGAGTCCAATAGAAGTCAATTGCTCTTTTTAACTTATATGAATGGTTTTCCATTATGAAATACGGTTTAACATTCTGGGGAAACTCTTTTGAAAGCATTGTATATAATATGTCGAACATATAATAAAAAAAAATAAAAATCCTCTTTCTTATATGAAAATATCTTATATGAAAATTTACACGTAAAAGCAATACTAGTTTATTAAAATAACAATGCATAACTAAAGCCCAGATAAAAGTGTAATCTGCAATGACGAATTGAAATTTATCTTGTTAACTCCTCCTTCCTTAACAAGGTCTGGATACTGGTTTTCCCTTTCTGAAGAACTTTTTAGAAATATTGGTCTATCTGTCTTAACGATCTGGATCCCCTTGGTGTGTACTGAAATAGCATCGTAGGTAGTTTATTACTTTCTATCCTGTTTATATGATCTATGTTTTATATCTTTGGTCACATGTTGTATTACTAATTGTTGAGGAATGTCATGCATTGTAATCTAAATGGAATTTGTCACAAATGTATTAGAGTATATAACGCTTTCCCAATATTTATTTTGACACATTTAATCGTTTATTTAAAACAACAATAAAAATGTTATGATAAAAACACCAAAACATAATGCTCTTCTTATTCAATTTTAAGTCAGGTCAATAAAACAATTCGCATAAAAATAAATTATAGCCTATATAAGGAGAAAATATCTTATTTGTTCTTTATCCAATTTTATTTAAAGTTAAAGTGCTGTCAACTTTACGTTATGTAAACTTAACTTATGACTAAGCCCTTACATAACTACAATTAAGTTAAAGGTAGACATTAATTGCAAGATACTATCCATTTTTCAAACCTACATCAGTTCATCAGGTGCCAGAAATGCTTGGAAAAAGGCTCTCGTAAAAGTTATCTATTAATTTTACATATTTTATATTTAGCAGTTGTTATGGCATCGATTGACCCTCCTCTACTAAATGGCTTTGTCGCTGGTGAACCCTATTATTATGTTCATCTGCCTCACTTCGGTACATGTTTCTTTGCATTTAAAGGCATTACGTTTTTTGCAGCACACAGTTAATTAGAAGTAGATTGTTCTGAACCTGGGCCTGAATTTTAATAAGTTTTTATTTAAATGTTCTATAGAATAGAAATGGGAGTGTAGAAGGGAAAGGGAAGAGAAAAACAGATAGAAGGGGCAAAAATGTTTCACCAGGGCTTGGAAGCTTATGAAATATCATCAGAGACGAAGATATTTTCCGTTAGAGATTTAGTATTTAACATTTTAAATGTTTAATTCTTTTATATTATATTATGTCACATATTTGATTCACGCCTTTCATAGAATAAGTGAAATTGTGCGCGAAAACTTTCCTTAGATTGACAAAATCGCATAAAGTTTTAAGATGGTGTTCGTGGTATTCCACATTTCAACTTCACAACCTATCATTAGCCTTTAGGATAGTTAGATTTATTTATTATATTTATTATTGCGATCATCTTGGTATTTAAGGTGATTGTGGCAACTATGGAAAATACTTAATAGTGTATTATGAATGATAAACGCAATTTTGTGTATATTTAAGACCAGTATCGATAGTATATTTTTATCTCGATGCTAACTACCACGGGTGGCCGAGGTTGTTAAGGTGCGGACTTGTGAGCGGAAGGTCTGTGGTTGGATTCCCACCGGACGGAGGTTTTTCCAGGTTTTCCTCAGTTCTCATAAATGGCAAATGCCAGGGAGGTCTGGCCTGGAGCACTTCCTTCCTTAAAAGAAAAAAAAATGTTTCTCAATTTATCATTTCATCTCATGTATCATCCGTGTCCACCGCTTGTGATGCCTCCGTAATTAAAGCGGGTGTTAAACACCAAAAATCAATCTCGACTCTAAGACTGATCTTTGACGTTACTGGAGACAATGTCTCTCTGAGATAGTTTTGATGTTGGATATCCAGGATAGAAAGGATTAAATACGAAACAATAAGAAAATGTATGCAACAATTGTATTCTGTAGCGGAAACTTACAATGATACAGCTATATCAGGAGGATGCTGAATGAACGGAGGTTGATGACAGTCCTGAATGGTCCTCCGAGAAGTGTAAATCTAGGTGCACCACGAAATACTGGGAGAGAATGTGGATGAAAGTTAATGGACCATCAGAGACATTTAGGACTACATTATAAAAACAAAACTCAACCGCTGACATTGGAGCAGCCTAATAAAGAAGAAAACTGTGATTGACAGTTAGGATAAGTACTGTCTCCAATGCTAAACGTTCTGGCTTGAAGTTAATTTTTTAAATTAACAGCAACACTAAGTGGTGAAAGCATTTGCTCGTTCTTGAAACATTAAATGGCTAATAGAATTTAGAACCTCAAGCGAGCACTATTGCTGGGTATATTAGAGAAAATCCGATATAAGAGTTGCAAAAGATCACAACGTGTAAAGAAGGAAATGTTTTAAGTATACGGCCCCTGGCATCAGCTGTGAAGAAAAGTTTCTCATTTTAAGTTTGAATGTCTGCGAAGGAGATAGTTTTCTTTTATAATGCTGAAGAGACATACTCATATATCACGTGAGATTATCAGGAAAATAAGGTTTTAACTTCCATTGCTGTTATTGGAGTTGAAAGCATAAAAGGATTATGATAATAATAAGCGGTAACCTGTGCTATAAGAAACATTGAAAATGATGCTCCTCAGCGGCAGTACATTGCATAGGAAAAATGACAAAAGTTGAGAAAGTTTCTTCTCTCTCGTAACGTTTTAACAAGCTGGCGAACAGTTTCTCTATTGGAACACGATTGCCAGGATTCTTACCACTTCTCTGCCAGAATCCGTTTTCATTATGTGTTGTACATAAAAACTCGTTCTTCAAGACTATATTTGTACAGTGGCATAACTAATGAACAACAATCAGCACACAAGTAAAACATGAACACACAAACACTCACTTAAAAGCCTCGCTTAAACTAACTGCAAACTGCTACCTGCATATGCATTAAACTGTGTTGACTGCTAGCTTTTCCCATTGTACAGCCGCTCTCTGCCAGGTCGTAGGAAACTCAAATAACTTCACTGCATATAGTAATAATTATTAGTATTAAATAAAACACGATATACTCCGTATTGCAAAGAGTTTTCAACTTTTATACTAATATTTTAGGTATTCTATAATTTTGTCATGTTTTTTTAGAAATTTAGTCAATTTATAAGTAAGTTTACGATCAACTTCAGTGTCGTATATATCACTATTAGTTTAGAAAAAAGAACGCAGAAATAATTGTTATTTTACGATTCTCTGCGAGGAATGAGATCTTGTAAAAACTCTATATTATATCGCAGTAAGCTGTTATTCAATCAGAACTGCATTGACTTCTCTAATGGCTGTTAAGTGAGAGATATATTTGCGAACGCTTCTAACATTATTTCCTTCTCACGTTTTGCACATGTAAAGAACATGGATCAAATAGGTTCCCAAGCATATGAAAGCTCTTAGCATTGGCTTAGCGTTATATTAATGGCGGATTATCAGGTTTCCTGTCTAAAGGCGTCATAAGGGAAAAACCCAAGGAGCCACCTATGTGTACGTGATAAAGTAGATCCGAAAGTTAAACAGGAGAACGTGATCAGCGGTGGGAAGGATATATTATGTAGTACAGGGTTAGCCAAGCTTCTTACTCAGAGACACACACGAGCTTGCGAAAAATAAGTGTTAATATTTAATACTTAAATCAACACAAAGAACAGATTTTATTTGTGTTAAATTATAACAAAAGATATTAATTATAAGGAAAGAATAATAAGATATAGACATTTTAAGTTGGATAAAAGTTTCTTAGAAAGAGCAAAATACAGGTTAGGTGGGTGTATGGCTCTAGTCTTGAGACCAGAAGCTCAAATATTCAAAATACTTGAGTTTTACACCATTAAAACATTTTCACTCAAGCTGTTTTCCATTACGATACCACGGATTTTTTTAGTGATACTAACTTCAATTGAGTGTCCAGAGCGCGCTTCATTGTTAGTGCATATGTTACTGTCAAGGTAGAAAATAGGCTATTGTGAACATTGTCCATACAAGTTGGTAAATTTTGGAAATATTTTAATTTATCACTTTTAAGGAAATTGTTAACCATTAACATTCACCTTTGGTGAAAATTGGAAAATGTATCATCGCGCTTGCTAGTTTATATGATCTTCCGCTCAGCAGCGCTGTTGCATTAGCATCTACACAAGGGAACAGCTGATCAGAAAATGATTTATGTGGTTTTAGTTAGAATGTGGAAAGAGCAATTATGTATTTTATTCATCAATAATAAATTGCTAGTCAATGACGATAGTATCTAATACTTTACTCAAGATTGCTTTTGTTTTCCTGATAAATATATTTCAATGGAAAAAGAAATGTAGTTATCGGGTTATAAAATTGGTGTACTTTTATTTTATTTTTATAATTTTTTCTTGGTGTTTCCATAAACATTTAAGCGATAGTTTCCTTGATTTCATCAAAATTAATTTAAAATATTGCAGTAATATATGGTAGATACTATATTTATTTATTTGCCCTGGCAAAAGTTAAGGCCATGGGGGTTTCTCTTCCACTCTACCAAACGAAAAAAAAAAAAAAAAAAAAAAGGAAAATACAGAGTATAATATACATAGTTATATAAAATATATAAAAAAGACGAATTAAAGATATATACAGCATGTAAACATGACATATTTTAATATAGTTGTAAAGTTGATCAAAGCTGTAAGAATTCCATTTATTCTTAAATAATTTTTATCGAATACAAGGAGTGAAGAAGGAGGAGGAGAAGAAGAAGAAGAAGAGAAGAAGAGGATGAAGAAGCGGGAGACAAACTGTTGTGATTCCTAGAGTTGTGATGACAGTTTAATGTACGTTTAAATTGCTTTATTGTCAGACAATCTCTGACTTCAGGAGGAAGGGAGTTCCAGATTCTGGAAACTGACACGCTGAATGAGGTTGAGCAGAAATGTGTTCAGTGACGAGGGATAGACAGTAAAGTCATATTCCGGGTTTGAGACAGGGACAGATATACGAAGCGAGAGGCGATATATTGCGGGGTGAGGTGCCGAAGATTTCGAACAGGAGCTTAACGGAATGGAAAGTCGTGCGTTCTTTTAGAGGTAGCCATGGCAGTTATTTGATTGATCAAAATTACATGTGTTGAAGATGAAATCAACACAGATATTATGAACGCGTTGCAACCTGACGATATGCCAGGTGTTCAGATTGGAGTATAAGACACCACAATAATCAAAGTCAGACATAACAAGCACTTGAATGAGATTCTTTTAGAGATTGAGAGGTAGATGTTTGCCATGACCTAAATGGTGTTGGCAGAAGCAGATGCTAATTAAATATATTACCACTGCTTGATATGCAATTACTTATTTAACAGTCTTTAACAATACCAAAGTACCTTTACACAAACTAATAATCAACATTTGGAGGGAAAGCTGCTTCATTTAGGTCTACAAATATTCCGTACTGCCTTGGTAAATGTAATCAATCATCTCGTCATGTTATCCACACTTATATGCAACCAGGCAAATGCTTACAATAACCAGTTATTTTGAACATTTACAGCCTTTCCTACTGTTACCATAACGTATATGCCATGTTTAAATGCATTAATCTAAAAATAATAATGCTGGCGTAGGGTGTCCATGAAGTTGATTCAACTCGAATTCGATCTGGGCGGCCACTCACCTCTTCAAATGAAAGGTTCCCATTTTTATGGCAAAGGCGATGATTATGCAGGTGTCTGTCAGATGTTAATAAAATTTGTCATTGGCCGTTATAAATATGATACCGAACAATTAATTCACGCAGTTTTATAAAAGTTTACCGGGACTTTCAAACGTTAGTGAGTAATTGCAAGAACCTGCTATTCCGAATGTAATTTTTACTTGTTTTCTGTATCATAATCATATAAATTATATGAGACAAAATCTTTAGAAAAAGATTATATTTTTATCGTTATTGTATCTAACTTTTTGCTATCGCTAGTAATTTCTCAGGGACATAGGTATTTACATGGCATTGTGAGGTCTTTGAGACTATAAAACTGGCACACTAGTATCACGGTGGGCTCTGTCTGGTTCACGCACGTATTCTGTGCTGCAGCATACACACTTGTATGAAGTGGGACAAGTAAGGAAGGTCGATCGGAAACCAAATTACGAATTAGATACTCGTTCTCAAGACCTTGCGGTTCTTGGCACGAGACACTCAATGCTAAAACAGAGATAGAAAGAAAAAATTGTTCCTGAGTTGCCAACTTCACCCTGGTTATATGGAATCTTGGGCAAAACATCAGTAATTTAGGGATCTCATAATTAGAGAGCGGAAAGAACATGAACTTTCATATTTTAGACCATTAATCGTAGAGTAACATTTTTGTTTTAGTATAGGTAGATTGCAATAGCCGCAGTTAAGTTTTCTTTTGTTTCACAATATTTCGTAAATATGTTCAAATTGTTCATATATTCCAAATTTATTTTTTAAATCTATTTAAAGTGGTCTTGTATGGTTTTAAGTTTTTTCAAGTTTTTTCACTTTTTCATTTTTTTCATTTTTTTCATTTTTTTTTTTTTTTAACCTTCTACAATAAACTCACAACATCTGCGAAAAACGAAATAGTGTAAGTTGTTTCAGTTTAGATTTATTCTTATTCACTTGCTACATTTCTAGCACTCAGTAACTTTCTTCGATGTTGTTCCGACCTATGATGGGTTTCGGAGGCAGTAGGTCTGAGCTTCGATGTTTTTTAAAGGTCATGCATAGGACCGAAATATTTATAATTAGTGTATTTTGAGTTAAATTTTCTGAAAGGTACTTCTGAATTATTTTAACAAATAATCATAAACCTCTGAATTTCATATCTTAAAGTTATGGGAAGCATTAGAACCGCGTAGAAAGAAAATTTAACAAATATAATCACAGATATTTTGGTCATATTCAAATCCTATGCCAAATGCTTCCTGCGTTTTAGCGTTAAGGCTCTAACGATCGCAATGTTTCTCTCTCTCTCTCTCTCTCTCTCTCTCTCTCTCTCTTAACGAAACTCGGCATATAACGACCTGTTAACAAATTATTGATCGAATTCGTTAATCAACAAAATCGGACCATTGGGACGGGGGTGAATTAAAACGAAAATTTAAAAATCCGCTAGCAGCCGCAATTTTTATTTTTTTCTCAACGAAACTCGGCATATGCCATTGAAATAAAATAGAAAAATAGTTTCTGAAAATCAGAGAAATCGGCCCGTTAGGGGATATACGTGAAAACTGAATTTATTATTATTATTATTATTATTATTATTATTATTATTATTATTATTATTATCAGTTGGGTATTTTTGCCAAGCGATAAATTCTGTGTCATGTTAGAGAGTATGGGGGGAACAGTCTGCTCATGCGCATGGCCTTACAGACAGCAGCCATCCTGCGGCTTCAGTATCGAATTAGGAAAAAACCGAATTCCAGGGAATGCTGGAGCGATACGGAGCAGTGTATAAATCTTAAGTGGTACTGTATGTAGTTTATCAACCTTAGTGGTGTAAAATGTACAATAAATGCAGGAGGACAGAACATAATGGTTTCGGAACATTAAGCCTAAAATAACTATGCAGCTTAAATATTAATCACAATCCAATTTAGTTATACAGATAAGTGCAATTGGAAACATTAAGCTAATGATATAACAATAAAAGAATACTGATTGCGGGAAAGCATATATTTTTAAGTCTGAAATTCATGTTTTTTATTAAATATATTTTCGTATCTTCAGTTAGTGTTACTTTTTTTTTGTTACTGCTTTCTCTGCTATAGCGCTCTATAATAAACCTTCATTACTTCAACTTGTTGACAAATTCGCTTAGTTTACGCAACTCCTGCGTGACGGACTTTTTTGTTTAACATGGTTGATCTTCATCATGTTGCCTAAAGAAAGTGGTACTCAAGTTTAAAGTGATGTGCAAATACCGTAACAATGATTTGAGTACTGTTGTTAATTAATTTATTTATTATATGTTATATATCAGGGGTGGCATATTACATTTAATAATATTAAAGTATGAATAAAGAGAACGTTTAATATTAGTTTTAGTTCTATATGGTTTGTACGAAAACGTTTTAATAAAAAAGTTTGATTCATTAAAGATTGTTGCTTTACCCTGAAGAGAGCATTTTGGAACTAAAAATATTTATTTAGTATGATAAAAGTAAGAAGAGTAAATCAATGATTTCAGCTAAATAATTTGAAATCATATATAGTATTATTTTTATTTCGTTAATGTTTTTAGATTATTCACAAATTTTATAAAGAGTGTAATGCTGATGTTGTTTTATCTGTGGGTATTATGTATAAATGTTATCTATTTGAAGTTATTAAATCCGCAATAGCCAACCTATATGAACAACAGAAAAATAAGCAATTAAAGACTTCATATCATAACTAATCACCCAACTAATCTTACTGACAACCATGACAACTTTTAATATAAATATATACCGTACATATGAAGCACAATCTATGACAATATGCCTGTCAGAATTATAGACCCTGACACAGGGGCTTCTAAGTGAGCCCTTGGTAATCATAAATGAAATAAATATATAGGTATTTTACTAAAAGTTAAACTTTCCCTAACCGCCACGCGTGGCCAGGGTCGTTAAGGCACGGACTCGTGAGCGGGAGGTCTACGGTTCGAATCCCGTCCTCCCTGACTGCGGTTTTTTCCAGGTTTTCCTCAGTCTTCATAACTGGCAAATGCCGGGGAGGTACCTAAACTTAGGCCTGGAACGCTTCCTTCCTTTAAAAAAAAAATATCCTTTCCCAATATATCATTTCATCTCATGTATCATCTGTGTCCACCGCCTGTGGTGCCTCAGTAGTAAAAACGGGCGTTAAACACTACTCAAAAAAAAACTGTCCCTAAATATACAAATACCTTAATACAATCCTTAGAGTCAAAAATATTAAAGGAAAAGGCAAATATTTTAAGCTACTATAAAACCCTACTGGTAGATACCCAGCCAAAAATTAAAAACAAAGTGAATGTCGTTCTAGTGGAAAATAGCATGCCCTGTGGCCTAAAATAGTCTTTCTTTCAAGGGCTAGTACAACTATGAAAAATATATACATCTCACTTATACGTTGCTCAATTTCTTACCAAACTCGATTACAAATCAGTCTACATTCAAAAGATCAATCAAATAGACTCTTTGGCAAAATGCTTTCTGTAATGTTGACGAATTCTGTAATGTAAGATTTTAATATTTTGTCTTATATATATATATATATTAGTCTGACTGTGTCATTTGACATATCAATCTATACGAATGTATGATGATGCAAATAAATATTCAATATTTGGAATAACTTCGTCTTTAGCTGTTGAGCCATAATGTATTTATGTTTTGTGTTACCGTGGCACATTGGCTTAATTTTGAATTGTGAAGTGTCATTCATTTTTGAAAAGCCTAATAAAATGCACTTTAGTACAAATTGAGTGTTTTTAAAGTGATAGTTCTGTTAAGACCACGCATTTATCGCTACTTTTCTCCTTTGCTCATGACGTATTGTTTTTAAAATACTGATATATAAAAAGCTTGATTTCCCTTGAAACTTACGTTTGCAGACTGGTTTCTCGTGTATGAAAGGAAAGCAGAAAAAAGTAGTTGTAATCGCAGGCTGGCGTCAGTGCACACATAACTGACTCGAGTCGTTCCGACAGGACTGGTTGAGCCAGAGTCGCTTTGTAAACAAGTACGCCACTTTGATAGTAATTTATTTGTAGTACACATCATCCATCTTGATGTTTCTGACAGGTTCTAGATCCAGGAGGCAGTGAACTCGACCGTTTCTCACGTTATCATTTCATTAGTTCCTTTTCTTCGTTTCATTCTTGCGTTTAAAACCCGTGCGATCGGTTGTAATTCTTGATGAGATCCACAAGCTCTCTGCGTACTAATAAAAAGTTGCTGGCATCTTCAGCAATATCAATGGCAAATGTTTGACTCTAGACATAAAAAAATTATACTCGTTTAAAAGGAAAGCGCGTTGTGTCTTTAGTAAAACTTTTTTCATTAATAAGAAAAGAGATTAATGCACACTATACATTCAAAACATCTGAGCAAATTAAACTTTGAACACTAGATCTTAGAGCACATTAGGTGAAAGTGTGTTGTTAACAGTATTGCTGTTGACTAAACCTGGAACAAAATTAACTTAAAGCGCCAGCGTGTTTACTAGCGTACACTGTATCAGAGCGTGTACTATTGGGAGCTGGAGAGATGGCTAGTCAGAGGAATGTGCTGACAACACAACTTTCAATATTCTGCTTTCGTTAACGCAATGAGAATGAACCGATTCTTAAGTATTTGAATAGATGATGATATACATGCAGTGCGTAATGTTTTACTTGGCAGATAAAAGACTCCTTTCCCCGCATACATCGCTAGCCGTCTCTTCAGAGATGTATAATCGAGTACAATTACTTTCCATTGATAGCATATGAGTATTATTAGCCCTTAGCCTGGGTTACCGTAACAACAAGTATGTTGTTTTATAAATAATTTCTCCAACTTTGGTGATGCAAAGTGATAGCTGGTTTTATATTGTGAATTTTTGAAGTAAATATTGCAGAGAAGAATATGAAATTTGAAAAAATTGAATAACGTTGGGTAAGAAAGTATTTACTTTTGAAAGCCTTGTCCCGAAAGTAAATTTATGCGGATATGGTGGGGGAATCCTTATCATACGCCACTATAAAATTTTTGTTTGCAGAGTTTAAGAGAGGAAGATGAATATCGTGTTGGAAGACTCTTTCCATTCCCAAAAATGTTGATGCGGTGCATTGTATGATTTTGGAAGATTGATGAATTAGGTTGAAACGCAAAGCAGAAACTTTGATCATCTACTGTGAATGCATCTTTAATATTGTACATTATAATCTGGGTGTGAGAAAATAAATGCTAAATGGATCCCAAAATGCCTGAATGCTGATCGCAAACGACAAAGAGTGACAACTTCCAAGTCGATTTGTCGTCATTTTGAAGACGATTCTTCCAAACTTTTGGATAAAATCGCCACTATGGACGAAAATGGGTCCGTTACTACGCTTCAGAAAAAAAAAAGCTCAAAGAAATGGAAACACGATGGTTAGTCCCGCCCAAAGAAAGTTCGTGTCCAAAATCGGCAGGGAAGATTTTCGCATCTGCTTTTTGGGACGAAGAAGGAATTATAATTAGATATTATTTAGATCAAGATAAAACGGTGACGGGGGCGTATTGTCAGCATTTCTGACCAAAATTCGAGAAACATTTACGAAAAATGCCTAAGGGTATTTTTTTTTTTTTTTCCCAATACAATACGCCAGATTATAATTCCCTGATTTTAATGCAGAAAATAAATTGATTTACTGGCCTCCTTGTTCTCCAGATTTAGCTCCTTCAGATTATCTATTTTCAAACCCAAAAGAATTTTAATAGTGAAGAAGATTTCATTGAATAAAGCAATGATATGTACTGTGAAGTAGTGCATCACAGAGCAAGAAAAACAACATTTAAGAGGATTACAAGCTGTTTATGAACATTGTGCTAAGTATATAGAGTTAAAAACTGATTATGTTGAATAAATAAACATTTGTTTTGAAATACAATTCCATTTTGTATGTTAGGTTAAGAACCTACCACTATCCCCACACAATGTGCTAGGGTCTATTTAATTAGACTAGCTTCGATTATTTTGCACGTGTATCTGAGTGTTTGCATATATTTTAGTGGCCTCCAAAGTCATTCTCAATAACTGACCCAAACCCTAAGACAAAACAAAACAAAATAATAATAACAGAGCAAATGCCAGAAAACATCACCGATTCAGAAAAGATGCTGGGTTACAATGAATGTGTTATAGTAAATTTAGGACTCCGACAGAGATATGGGCTGTTCCTGTTACTTTTTAATGTATGCATTGGCCAATCATAAAATTATGGAAATTTGCAAATCCAAAAGGAAACCTAAAACTGTTAGAAATCAACTAAGTAAATTTTTATACACTGACCATCAGATTTTAATATCAGACCAGACAAGGAGAATAATATATCAAGATCCCCTAAGATACTAATCGATTTGACTGAGGTATATAATACGAAAATGTCATTGAGAAAGACCAAAATAATGGCATATCAAGAACCCTTATCATAAGAAAAAAAATCGCCATAAACGATAAAATTATACATCTAGTTAGAATTTTCGAGTATTTACGGAATTGCGTAATCTATTTTAGGAATGAAGAATTGGTAAATGCAATAGAATAAATGGAATTTTCAAAATAAATTTTAGAAAACAATGAGTCAAAATACTCCTTAAGATATGGTTACCAAACCAGCATTTCTTTATGGAAACGAAATACGGGATTTTAACAAAAACCTGAAGAAAGACAAGGAAGCAGCACAATTTTGGCATCACAAGACGAAATTGCCTGGAAATGAAGATATAAAGGCAAGGCTTGGAGTGGTCAACATAAAAGATCTAAATGTAGAAGGCATGTAAACAGAATGGCAAAGGATAATCTACCAAAAATGACACTACAGCACACTCCACGCGGAATACTACCTATATAGGAAGACCCAGATAGAGGTGGCTGGTCAAAACAAGTAACTTGCTGCAGTTTCGGAAAGGGAAAATAAGTACCCAGACCTTAATTGGAAGTAGAGTTAGAAAAAGAAGAAGAAGAAGAAGAAGAAGAAGAAGAAGAAGAAGAAGATGAAGAAGTCAACTGAAGGAAGAAAGTAACTGTAAATGCTTCGAACATCCCAAAATTGAATTTCATTTCAAGTTTAGATCGTTTTTCTACTTAATTCACACCTAATTAAAATCGATCAGAAATAAACATACAACATTTTTTAAAGGAAGGTGACATGTACTTATGTAAATCTAGCAGCAATATTGGCAACACTGAGACACGTAAAGGGCGGGGCTCGGACACGCAAGAGTGCCTGTTGTAGCACATACATACACACATTAATAATGATGCACCTGGGCACATGCACAGCCATGGCCTTGAAAATAATGGAGAGGTCAGTTTCAGGAGACGTGTGGGCGGTGAAACTGGGGCTACCGGACGTAACTCGCCTTCTCTTGCTCCTAATTATTATTATCATCATCATCATCAAAAATTTGTTACAGGACTCAAATGTCAAAAAGAGTTCTCTCTCCCCCCCCCCCAAAAAAAACCTGAAATGCTTCGTATATCAAAACTAAGCAAAAAACTAAACAAAGAAAAATTTAAAGAAAATCGGAATTTATGTAGTAAGTTGTTCAAAAAAACAGTATTATCAGGTAAATGTAGGTCCTGGTGGTGTAGTGGTAACCATACTTGCCTCCTAAACCTAAGGTCGCGAGTTCAACCCCAGCCAGGACTGATAGATTTTTTCGGGCGTAAAAATTCTAAGCATGGTTTCCTTCGGAAGGGAAGTAAAGCCGTGGGTCCCGTGTCGTACATTTACGGCACGAAAAAGAACCTCAAGCCTGAAAGAAGAGACCTCTGAGCAAAATATGTCGGCCATTTCACACCCTGAATAGAATGTGTCGCTGATCACCTGAGATGTTAAAGAGCGTCGTAAATAAACAAAATAAAAAATCAGGTAAATGCTCATAGCTGTTGTATACATTTATAAAATAAATATACATTTAAATGTCATTTTAACACAACTAACTAACACTGCGCTACTCAGTATTAATTATGAATATTACAGTATGCAATGCCTTTAGTTAATATTTTCGATGATTTTGGACAATGTGCAATATATAAAAATTTACAAATAATTCAAATTTTAACTTTTATATAATACAAATTTCGTTTCCATTTCAATTTCTAGGTTTGAATCTTATTCTAACAATGCTTTAACAGAAATTGGATTGCTAGTTCATAGATGATGCTTCTCTATGTTAAATTAAAGAGGAGAAAAGAATATTTGAGGGGCAGAGACCTGGCAATGGATTAAATGGAAAGACACCTCTTGCAGGCGATGTCCATGCTCAGTAATGGCGGTGTCATAGCTTGAGGAAACGTGGCGAACTGGCGAGCTGGCGAACTCAATTTTATCTAACCAACGAATCATTACCCTATCAAAGATATGTAGAGAGAGAGAATCGTGAGGTAATATATTTCAAACAGGGTAATACTGCTGGTGGGGGAATTTCACTTGTCTTGATCACAATGTACGTATATAGAGATCAATGACAGTCTTATGGGATTTGGAAGACATTAAAAATTAGTCATCTTCCATATTCTCCAGATGTAAATCCAAGTGAACTTTTTTGGAACGTAATTTGATAACGCTATATTAGTGTTTCCTCTGGTCACTTAGGCGAACACTCGGATGGATAGTCCATGAATTCCCTTCATTCCCTCTCGTTTCATTTACTTGTTCATCATTTCCGGCCGAACATTGGGTTGGTGGAAGGCGCCGTGCAGTAATGAAATGTGCTCGCTGGGAAAACTCAAGGATTTGACAGCAGCTTCGCCTCGACGTAACAGATCGACAAAAAATATAAATTTGGGAAAGTTATTGACCCCCCTTGATCCGCACACGCATCCCTTTACCCCTATCTCTTAGGAGGTTCGGTAGGAAACTGGAGACCCTCGTTGCTCTTTCATGTCTGAAATCTTAAGAGAACTGTAAGTATTTTACCCATAGTGTTCAATAAAATAACTCAAGAACAAAATGTTATTTTTTTATGTCAGCATGCGAAACATTCCAAAGATGTGCTATTTATTTTATAATTATTGAATTTTTCTTCCAATCGCAATATAATGCTCATTTATTAGTTTTTAGTTTAGTAGATTTTATTTTCTATATAGCATTTAAGATTCTATTAGAACAGCAATTACGTCTTCAGGCGTATTAATGTAACTCTGCACTTACTTAACAGTTGATTTTAGGCTTTTAATGTCATCTTTTATAAGTTAGGAAAATAATCTAAGAATGTTGTGTAGTACCATGCTATGGCACAAAATCATGTCCACAAATCTATAAGGGGTAGAGTGTTTCAAAAATTCGCATAAATCAGCACAATGCTGCTACCTTATCAATGTTTAGCTTCTGCTATCTTTGGACATTTGATAATTGAAATTTGCCCTATTTTGATACCTTATAGAAATACAACATTTAGGGGAAAAATTGTCCTCCAATATTAATAAATAATACAAGTGACTGTGCATGATTTTCTCGAAATTTAAAGTTTGTTCTACTTATTGTAAATATGTAGTAACTTATTTCTAGAGCCAATAATGCACACATTAATAACAACGTTAACATACTTACGAGAGCTATTTCATAAAGAATTATAATATTTTACAGACATTATTTCTAGCGCTAAAATTTAACTGCAAAATGTTTTGTTAGCTTGATGCGTAATGTACACTTTGTACTCGTTTCATTGGCGTCACTTCTGGTTCCCGCCTTGGGGAGATATGAAGTTGAGACATATTCCGTTTCGCCTACAGCAAAGGTGAGGTGGAATATCTAAGAGTGTTCTCATTTTCAGTAATGACATGGCATACAATTTTATTACACCAAGCTCTTCAATTGTTGTGTAATGTCAACTTTAATTACAGTTAAAGCCTTCATTTCATAAGCTCAGGTGATACTGCATTCGTAACTTTACTCCATTTGTTTCATCATTAAAAGTAAAATCGTGTTCTAAACTTGTGCTACAATAAAAGAGAAGTGGAAAGAATTACGTCGATAATATCATCAGTACCATAATATAACATTACCAACCTATGAATTTTCAAAAGCTTAAACCATGGAAATGCAGCAGTTATTACTAATTTTAGAGCAATAGTAAAAAATGGTTTAAAAATCACTATGGCTAAGTCTAGTGTATTTGGCTCTGTGAAAATCTGGCGTCAATTTAAAATTAACAGACAAAAATGGTGTAGTAGCATAAGTCCCATATTTGAGGGAGAAAAATTGTGTCCCGTTTGAAATTCATACGAAATATAAAGCAGCTGTATTTTGTTCCTAAATTGATTTTTGCATTTCGAAACCACACAGAACTCGTCAAACGTTCTTCTAAATTGCTCTTACTACCGGAAATTTGAATCAAGCACCATCGCCAGTAGACTGCCGGTGAATCTTGCTGGGGATAGCGTGGCATGAGCGTACACACTCTGGTCAACCTTTGTGTGCAGTTATCTCATGTATGATGTTATTTGCCTGTTTGATATCGTCTGATGCCTGTTTATGAGAAATTTTATGTATTCCGCGACAGCTTAGGTCATTGAATGGACTAAAAGTTTAATTACTAGGTGAAAAAGGGTTAAAATGTTTCAGCATTTTCCTTCCTGTAGACCTTCCCAACATGAGCATATTAATTTGCTAATTTTAAGCATTGTATACTCTAATGTATTTATGAAGAGAGTGTTTCCGACATTAAACGAAAAATGGAGCAATAAACGGTGCAAAAGTTCTTTAAATGTAATTAAAATTGAAAGTTAAATACATTTACATTTTAATGTTAGTTATTTAGATTTATGGCATAATTATAAACGATAGAGAGTTGCAGGTATGATGGACCATTATGATTATGTTATATATTAAGGTTTTGACGTAAATATGTAGTACAAAATAAAATATTGCGTTAACTTGAGAGAGAGTCGTTTTTATGGTTAGAGAACGAATCTTTCTCTCTTTGAGAGAGAGAGAGAGAAAAAAATGTGTCCCTTATTGAAACTCTGACAATCTGGAAAATCTATATTATAATAAAGCCTTGCTTCCTACCTATAAGTGTGATATTTAGAAATCCATGCATAAGTAAAAACAGCATTGCAATTTTTATTTTTAAGTATTGGACGTAAATGAATTGCAAACATAACCTATAATCAACGTAACAAAAATTACAAGCTATCATGCAAATTTTAGAGTTTAAACATACGGCATCTTGGTTAAATTTGAGTTAACCAGTTGCATTAGCGGGCTTGAAGACCTGCGAACAAAAATCACTTTACAGTCGTACATAGCGACTAAATCAGACACTGTACGTTATAGTAATGGCAAATAGATGTGACCTAATAGCAACACCTGGTGGCAGAAATTGTTTGTAATAAATAACGAATATAATTGTTAGGTTAGATAATTTTAGCTTCATTTAAGCTACGGAAATGGGCCCAATGAAAAATCTAGTTAATAGAAACAGATATATCGCTCGTATGTGCGCAATTTCCATGTTCCTTGTAATCTCTATTTTTCTGTACACTGCTTCATTTCCATTAAATTATTATTCCTTTTAAGTGCTTTACGCCTTATTTTCCTACAACTCTGTATTCCTTTCCTTTCGTAATCCTCACATTTTTCTTCCACTTCTTTAGTATGTTGGCAATATCTCCTTTGTTGCTACATGACATCTTCCACTGTGCTCTTCTTTTATACAGTGCGATAAGTTTAGTTTTTTTCCTCGGAGTGTTTTGCCTATGGGCGAGCGCCCCTCCGTTAGCGGTTAGCCGGTCAGGTGCATCTCAGTGTTTAGCGGGAGAGTAAAACAATAAAACAAGCCAACCATACAATACACAAATCAATTTAAGAGGCTCATTACTTACCAAATTATCAAAAAAAAAGGTGTTGAAACTGCCCATCTTTATTCGCTACACTTTTTGACACCTCTTTAGGAAATGATTCCTCACTTGCTATAGTTCATTTTGAGACATCCGGACAATTTTCTGAGGGATATTATCTTTGAGTTCTTTTGTGTTGTGCGAATTCCTCTTGTACACGACATTTTTAATTTACTCCAGAGATAATAATAGGGGAACAAAAGCACCCAAAAATCTCTACTAATAACTCTGTCTTGTGGAATAGCTTTGTGAATTACTCTCATGGAATTAGTTGTAGTGGGCTCTGTGGCAAAGTCCTGTTGAAATGACGCATTATCGCATCCCCTGTCGGTTAATTCTCTGAAAAAGGGGCTATGTGGTATTATGGTAGTAACAGAATCAACTGCATGCTCAAAAATGATTCTATGACTCTTTCACCAATCAGTTAACACATATGTATCGTAGATAAAGACACGCCGTGCCTTTGCAAACATACGAGGCATAATACACTTTATGTATACTGTCGAATTAAGAATTGAACAGCATAATACACACCCAATAACATCTGCGCTACAGTCAGCAAGGTCAGCAAGTAAGCAAGCAGGCTTGCTACTCCCTCCATAGCGCGGCAAACGAGTGGGGGGCCTTCGCGCCGAGGGGGAAAGCATTCACTCCTCGCAATATAGCAGATGCGTCATAGAATACAACCGATTCTTGTACAATGTTACCAATTCCCAGTTTTGTTTGTTTTAATAGTGTTTAACGCATATATTTACTGCTGATATATCACAGGCAGTGGACACTGGAGTTACATGAGATGAAGTGATAAATTGGGAAGGGATATATATTTTTTAAAGGAATGAAACATTTCAGGCCTAAGTTTAGGGTACTTACCCGGCATTTGCCATTCAATTTTGTTTTGATTTCACAATTCACGGTGGATAACATCATGTATTTAATTCATATAAACATATTCTTAAAAGGTTGTAGTTTATAAACTTTCAATTAGTAGTTTTACTTTGAGTTAATGTTCATGTTTAATAAGTTATTGCAAATGATTCTATTTAACGATTTCATATCCGCTTGATCTTTTGTTAGCTGTTATAACATACATTAAGGAAGAGAGCAAGCAGTTAAATTAAGTGCTTTGCAAGATTATGCAGAACAAAAGGTTTTTAGGCTGAAAGAAAAATCATAGGTTCCCTTCACCTATTTCAGTTCTGAAGGATTTCGTGAATTAGGTTAACTTTTAAAAACAGCTACAATTTAAAACATACCAAGAGATCATAAAATTGTGTAATTTGTGATCATTAAAACGGAGACGAGATAGTGAAAATTAACAAAATTCCAGAACCCTGTACTTTAAAAATGTTTCATATCACAACTAAAAGCTAAAATCTGAATGATAAAATATCAAAGGTATAAAAATCCGTTTGGAAATCTTTACATTGTCTGACCACATAAAATGTTAGTGCGTAAACATCAACATTAGTTCCTTAAGGCTAGTTTCACGTATTCTTCCATCCACTTAAAGGTTGGTACGTTGCTTCAAGGATTACAGGTTGATTAACTGCTTTCGTAGCAAAAGAAAACAAATTAAGATAAAGTTGCTCGTCATCGTACAGGGAGGAAGCCCCGGGGCGCCAAACGGCCCTCCACTGGAGCACTTCAACTTTTACGGTTATTTGTAACCAACCGTCCCGTCGTAACAAGATTTTTTTCTTACAGCCATTTATCTTCCTCAGATGACATTTACATCACCATTTTGTGAATAAAAATAAATAAAGGTTTGCAACACAAACTGATACGATCTATGCATTTGATGAGCTAACGGGCGTTACCTATTAGGAAAACAGTAATTTATGGAGATTATAATAATTCTCAGTGAGACCACAAAAAAAAAAAAAAAAATACGTCGCATTTCTTGTGACCTACTTTTTACATATTATTTTTTACAAGGGACGATGTTATCTTTTTAAGTGACTGTGAGATTATTTAAAATAATTACCCTTACAAAATACAAACATTTTAAAAATCTCTTAGTTCAAATATTTAATGTTCAAAAATGTTATAAGCAGTTAGGAAAACTTTAACCCTTCAAGAGCAACTTAGTCCAGCGTTCTATCACCTCATAAAATTGCTGAGTTTCCATAGTATATGATGCAGTTGTAAAAGTAAGTAAATTGAGCATTTGGAGAAGTATTTTCTGTTAGAATTTAAAGGCGTTGTGGGCTGGAATGCCTCCGCACTGGTGGCACAACAATGGGTTGGTGCATATGGGCAGACGTTATGCAAGCGAATAAATAAAATCCCATCTCGCTAGAGTTGCGTAAACTAAGCGAATTTCTCAGTACGAATTTGTGAAGCGTTAGAGCAGGGAAATTGGTGCCGCAAGAGCGCCTTAGATATTTCGGTTTTCAAATATACCCCTAATTATAATGGTCCGATGACCCAGATTTCTTATTTTATTTAAATGATATATACGAGTTTCGTCCCGGAAAAATTAATATTGGTGTGCCTACAGCGATTTTTAAATGTTGGTTTCAGTTAAACCCCAGTCCTAATAGTCTAATTTCGCTGATTTTCAGAAATTATTTTTCTTATTCTATTTCAATGAAATATTCCGAGTTTAGTTGAGAAAAACAAAAATTGTGGCCACTAGAGCGACTTTTAAATGTTCGCTTTAGGTTAACACCTACTCTTTAAATTTCGATTCTCAGGTATACGCAACTTATAATGGTCTGATTTTCATGATTTTCAGAAACTATTTCTTGATTTTATTTAAATGGCATATGCCGAATTTCATTGTAAAAAAAAAACCAAAGCAAAAAACAAAAACATAAATTGGTGCCGCTAGAGCGATTTTTAAATGTTAGGTTTCAGATAAACCCCCCTCTTCTAATAGCCTGATTTCGCTGATTGTCAGAAACTATTTTTTAATAGCATATACCGAGTTTCGGTGGGAAAAAAAATTGTGGCCGCTACAGTGATTTTTAATTTTTCGCTTTAATTCCTCACCCCCAATTTTTCTGGTTAACGAACTGGATGAATAGTTTGTTAACTGATTGTTACACTCCGAGTTTCTTTCTTAAAAAACAAAAATTGCGGCGGCTAGAGCTTTGACAGATATATACATCGTCATTTTTTGTGTCTAATAAGTAGGATCGAGGAAGTTGAAGAAATTTTTAAAAATCTTTTCATGGGTAAAACCACAATAGCTCTACGTTCCTTCGGAATTCCCTGAAATGATGACGACGAATTTATATCAGATCTGCTTGCTTTATCGCAGTCTTTCCCAGGGGACTGAAGGAGCATTTTCAGAGAAGAACACACGAGTAGCACAAAAATGCATTATTTTATTATATAGTGTGTCCATAAAGTCACGGTGCAGTTTTGAACAGTCACACAAAAGCAACGAAACAAGATATAAATGTGAAACTTTCAGCAAATGAAAATTTCTCCAAGTTTGCATTACCTTTTCAGTGCAGTTCGATATGTGGCTTGCGTATGTTGCCTTTCTCAAATCTAAACGATATTCTAATTAATTACACACACTACTAAGGACATCAGACACAACAGAATGAATAGTGTCTCAGATTTTCTCTTTTAAATGGTCAATGCCATTGATACAACTCTGCACACACATTGCTTGACATAGCCCCACAAGTAAAAGTGTAAAGACGTTGGTTCGGTGAACGTGGTGACCATGCCTTCCATCCACCTCTTCCTATCCACCTCTGGTGAAATGTTGTAACCAGAAACAAGCGAACACTTTTGGTCTCATCACTAAACACAATCTTCTGTAAGAATTGATCATCATTGTCCATCTCATCAAGCATTTGTACAGAAAACTCTAAACAGTTGGGCGGATAGCGTGTAACAACTGCGGTTTGTAGTCCCAGAATTTTTTAAATTTTATGAACTATTGTCTTTTCCAGGCCTAGATTTCGAGCACAGGTACGCATCAGCTTCTTGGGGCTCCTTAGGTAGCTATCTCGTAAAGCTTCAATACACTCGTCTCTAACCGAAAGGCTACCTGAACGTTTTTGGTCCAACATGCCTCCAGTTTCCTTCAGCTGCTTATCCCATCGGTGGAAGTTATTCCTATGTGGCGGTTCTTTGTTGTGCACGCGGCGATATTCACAACGGGCATGTGTCACGAAATCAAATTTTGCAAGCTACAAGACGCATTGACCTTTCCTTTTCACCCTTCACATTTATGTTTCAGAAATTCTTTGACATACTCTTCAATGTATCGTAAGTTTCACCCTTTTGTTTCGTTTCGTTTAGCCATTATAAGTGTTCAAAACTACATCATGACTTTATGGATACACTGTACATCAACGAACACTTTAGAATTACAATTTACATCGCTAAAGTCTGCAGCGCAATACCAATGAGCAAATTGACCGAAAATTGTGTCTTAATTGTTTTAGCTCACGTTCTCGGAATTAAAGAGCTGTTACATCGGTCACCTCATATTCCCGTCTTCCGCATTTATCCACATTGATACTAATATGCATCACAATGGTGAAGATGGTTAAGACAATAATAAATGTAAACATCATTTGAAATGCGAGACTTCTGTACTTGCATAAATCGCTGAATACGAATATATACATCTGCACTACATGTAGTCAAAGCCGAACAACACATTGATTTTTAGACACTATTAAAATCTTGAGCGACGAATGCTCCCTCCTGCTCTTATTTCATGTAGGATCAATTCCAGCTTTACCAAGCGATCATGCGTAGTTTGCTTCTAATTGCCTTCAACTCTCAACGAGCACTTCTAAGATCATTAAAAAGAAATTTTGTCTTTCCTTTTGCTCTGGTCATTTCTTACATTTGTACAATTTTTCTTCTCTTGTCATTTTCTACGTGTTACCGTGCATTATAACTTAAGTTTAGGAAACACACATACAAAGATATAAACATATGCAGGATAGAAACTTTTAATTCCATGTTATGTAATAATTAACGATATACACTTAACAAAACAGGGAAGAGGTTTGTTAAATATCATTTCAAATTGCATGCCATTTTATTACATAATAAATCTCATTTTAATTACACTTTTCACACTGTTGTAACAAATTCTTTATTCCATTAAAACAAAAACAAACAAAAAAAATTGTTTTTCTTTGTACCTGGAGCCAGAAATGCACTACTTCCTTGACGTCATCATTCCCAAATCTTATCCCCTCATGCATCCTTTGAGGCTGCAAACAAATGATAATCTGAGGGACTAGATAAGGGTTGTAGGGGGATGCTTTAAGATCTGAAATCTCAGTCTCAGAATGTAGTGACCATGTGACTGTGTGCGTTATCATAATTGATAAAAATCTTCTACAATGGCTTTGTATTGTTGGCTTCAGCTGCTCCTCCAACATTGAGCGCAAATCATCCTTTCATGACGGTACTCCCAAATTTGTCCGTTCATATTCCGGAAGAATGACGAGAGACCTTTCTGGCGGAGAGTTGATTCTTGGCTACAGAAATGTGTTCGTTCATTCCTTAGACTCTCTCTTGCTTTTATCCTCTTAGTGTGCAAGGAGGTTTCGTTTCCTGTGATGTATGTGTCAGAAAGGTTGTGGAAGTGTGGACATCAATACTTTTGTGCTCATCCTAGGCACTCAGTGTGAACACATGCGATATTTGAGAACTTCCGTGACAGATCCAATGCTGACATCGAAATCCTTGGCCAAAGTGTGTAAAAAAATGCACCTGTTTTCATTAATAATGATATCAGCCTGATCCACCTTCTCATCAACGACGACCATGCTGCGGCGACAACATTCTTCATCTCGGAATGATGTTCGCCCATTTTCAGTTGCAACTGCTCACTCGTGCACTCTTCTCTCACCATTGCAGCACTTTCCATACCATTACAGCATTCTTCAATGAATTTTACGAGGTTCCACATTCTCAGTCCGCAGAAATTCGGTGCCAATTGCAAAGAGGTCCACTATTTAATATAATTGTTGCACCTTTGGCTAATGCCAACGTATGTCTTTCCTGCAATATTCGTTTTATGATAAACTCTCACCGAGCGGGTTTGCTCAAGTGGTAGCGTTTGGGACTCGCATTCGGGAGACCCCAGTTTCAAATTCTACGCCATATAACGTGACTGAGGTATTCTGTGATTTTACTCAGTTCATTATAAGAAAAACCAAATGTCGGGTTATTATTTCTCTGCCACGGATTCACTTTCCATTTCATCTGTATGTGTGTGTGTCTTCGAGTTCTGTGTTTGTGATGTCATTGAGACGATCCTGACATAGGACTACCATCCATTCCCACCTGTGGTGCCTCAGTGGTAAAAACGGGCGCTAAACACCATAAAAAAACAATCCATTCAGGGAGATCTTCAGTGAGCATGTATATGTATACTCATTTATGTCCAGGTGTCTTAAGTCCAAAGGGACGTAAGACCTACAAACGAAGAAGGGAGCAAATATTGTGAAAGAACAGGATATACTCTCAATTTTCTGTTACTGCAACACTCTCGTGAATTTAACTGATTTTAGACAACCTCGTTCTTAAGAGAACAAGGAGAGGATTTAAAACATAGGGTGTCGAAATATATTGTAGTTATTCTTGGCCCTGAAGATGGGACATAGGGGTCATTTATATACCAAATGTAAGGTAATCTCTATAATTTTATACGTGCTTCCCAAAGAACATGAGCCCCTCGTGATGCGACAGATAGTCAATTTCTTCCCATACATGAATCAGTATGGGTCGGTCCTAGTGATATAGTGGTAACCGTAATTACCTCCTAAACTCAAGATCGCGGGTTCAATCCCGGCCAGGACTGATGGATTTTTTCGGGCGTAAAAATCCTACATTCCTTCGGAAAGGAAGTAAAGCTGTAGGTCCCGTGTCGTAGATTTACTGCACGCAAAAGAACCTCCAGTTCAAAGAAGAGACCTCGGAGCAAAATTTGTCGGTTGAATGGTGCGCTGATGACCTAGATGTTAAGGAGCGTTCGTAAAAATAAATAAATAAATAAAAAAACAGCATGTCTCTTGTAACAGCAGCAAAGTAATTGTGTATGCCAAAGCTTAAAATTTCATATCAGGTGGATCACCCCTAACTGTCATCAAAAATGCCCTGGGACTGTGATACACTGTTTTTAAATGTTCCAAAATGCCTTCTGTTGCTTGGTCGGCAACATTTTGAATATAATCGATGCGTATGCGCACGGAGGGTATTTCAAGTAAAATTTTTACAATCTAGTTGCAATTAATGCTTCTTACAATCTTCCCACATGTTAGTTATCTGGAGAAAAAAGACGAAAAAAGTAATTGCTTTTATTATATATATATATCCATATCAAACTTGAACATAGCATTAGTGTCCTATGGAAACGGCTGAAATGTAAAACAGAATGACGAAAATGCACACATACATAACCGAATTGAGTACATAAATATGACAAAATCGCTCAATAATATTTGTTTCTTAATGTTAGACATATATCAACTTTGTCTACGGACTAAACTAAATATGCCTTCTTTGCTTTGTGTCCGAAAAAATAATTTTTGGATATTTAATACATCACCATTTTAGGTTATGGCCATAAAATGGCGCATAATTATTTTATTTTTTAGGAACTTATCTCAACACCTATAATTGCATTTTTTCCGTTTTGACTTATTTACAATTTTTTCTGCAGGTCATGAACACTGCATTAACATTTTGTAAAAATTCATCTTGATGAAATTCTAAGACAGCATTAATTTCAAAATAATAATTTGGAATAAAAGGATATGTGAGAGAGATTTAAATAATAATAATAATAATAATAATAATAATAATAATAATAATAATAATAACTGTAGCAATAACTTCATATGAATACCTAGAGATGATATTTAGTGCGATTTAGCGTGGAAAAACTGTAATTTAAGCTTTTATTTCATTTTCGTTCTTCTCTATCCTAGAGCTAAAAGATCTATAATTTTCGAAAATGCACCAAGCTTGAAGAGGAATGCAGGTCAGTTCTTTTAAGCAACTTTGTAATTATTAATTTCCATAAAATATCTTTATTTCTATTTATTCATGAGTGCTTTCTTTCTTTCGTTTTTTATTTATTTATTTATTTATTTTCTTTCTTGCAGGAAGTTCCTATTATCGCCTTACCTTGTTTTTTGCTCCTTTTTTCGCAAATCCTTCTTTTAGAGTGTTTATCTTTTATCTTTTTTTTTTATTCACTAACGTGTTCCTCACTTTTTTCTCTCTTTCTCGCTTTTGCTATTTCATTTCTTCTTTATGTAGGTTTTGTTATTTTACATTGTTATTGCTCTTTTTACCTTGTTGATCTTCCTGTGTTAATTATTTTTCTTCCTCCGAACCTTTGCTCATCTGTGCTACCCATTTCTACTTATTTTCTTTCTCAATTACATCTGTTGTTTCCAATTTAATATGCCATTACACTACTTTTTCCTTCTTCCTCTTTGTACGCTTTGAATCGTGAGTTGGTTAAGAGTCACGTCGTTTTGTTGTTCGTTTTATTTTCATTGGCAATGTTACTTTTATTTTTATTATTTTCGTTACTTGGTGAACCCGGGCTTAAAAGATCCTCATCTCACTCTCTCTCTCTTTCTTTCTTTGGGTCTGTTATTTCTTTCTTTTTTTTAAGTTTTTTCTTTCTTTCTTTTTCTTCCTAGACAGTTGTGTATGTATGTAGTAGAGAAGTTGCAGGTGGGTGTATTCTTTTTTTTTTCTTTTCTTTTTTCTTTTATCTTAGCTCCGAGTGAAAAGTTGGTAGTTCAGTGGCCAAATCAAGGCCGCTCTAAGATACAGAGCATCCGTGCTTCAAAACTGAACTCTCTATGAATGGAAACAAATGGATTTCTTGCCACAGTGCTCCTTCACGCCCAAAGATGTTCTGCTTCTGTGCAACCTACGATCTGCACGAACACATTTCGCTGTTTTAATACAGGATTTTTTTTTATTTGAAAACGTGAACGGCACTTACTTTTATATGTATAACTACATATTTCCGTTGTATTAATTTCAATATAGGAATAATGCAGAGATTTTGTAGCCTTCATGAACTTGATACAGTCACGCTTATTATTAGGGCTGGGATTCTTAGGCATTATATATTTTATTTGCGCTGCAAAAGAAAATCGAATTTAAACTTTGATTGTGGAAAATTCAGCATATATTTTAAGTTTTATATCACTTGAAATACGTATTTTTTTAAAATATACAGAAATAAATATTTTCAAGCATTTATATAAAAGAGCATAAAATTATGTTTTAATTTAAAAAAAACAGTTTCAAACATATTATTGCAGGAACAGGATTACCGTTTACCTTGTGTTTAATATTATTGGCCTGCTCAGTAGTATAGCCTAACACAGAACTGTGACGTCGATATAAACATTCAAGAGTACGCTATTTTAATTACTAGAATTGTACTGTACCTAATCATGGAGTGCTCTGTTTTTACGTTAAACACTGTTTTTTGCTGGAAGAAGTTTTGTAGGCATTACCTCTCCTCCCTGCTTCTGTTTCTCCTTGTCAGGAGAGCGTGAGTTTGTACTTTCTCTCAGAACTTGTGCTACTCGTGCGTTAAAGAGAACATCGCCTATACTTAGCTGTCAGATCATTTGCAGCTTTACACCGTCGACGTGTATCAAAGATGTGATGCAATAGAGAGTCGTTATGTTATGCCACTAACAGTGTTTAGAGCTCTAAGCCCAGATTATTTAGTTAATTCTTTATAATATGTAAAGGAGAATCAGGAAATTGTAACTCTTTAATGTGTTTCTTTCCAATGAGTATTAATATTCTGTCTATTGATTTATTAATAATACATTTATATTCGATTCCATTCTGCTTTACCAGTTTTGCTAATTTGCTGATTATACTGACGATATGCTAAAGTTGTTGTTTTACAAATCATATATGCATTATGTAATTAGCTCGCATGAATTTTTCACTTATGCTTAAATATTTTAAACTTATAGATATTGACTGTCTTCAATGCATTTATTACACCTGTGGATTTCATTAATTGAACAAACATTTGGTCATACTTTGAAGCGCATTTAAAAGTATCTGATAATTATGTTTTGTCATAATCTTATAATACCAAAGCATTAGTATTATTTTAATGTACTTTTCACTTAACTGTTTCCTTTCAAAACCCTCAAGTGCATGAAAATTTTCTCAGCGATAATCTCGTCCCATCTCTTACCATTTTCTGACGGATTTATGGAACAGCTTTACATACTAAACCCAGATAACCTTTAACAGTAAATCTCAAATGAAAGTACAGCATGCTGTATTGTCTTTTTGTGCTTACAGAACGCTAAAACCCTTGCAAATTCAAACATAAAAACAGGAATCGCAAAGCAAATAGGAGATAACGTAACCAAATGGCGGTATGTTGTTGACTATTAATGATGTTAGTAGAACGTTGCTATTGCGAAAATTCTCTACAATCTAAACTTTCCAAGCGAGTAATATTTTAGATCTTTAGGGTGCGAAATTTTGGACTAAATATTTCCTTGCATAAAAATAATCAAATATAGGATTGGGTGCATCTGTCATTTGGATTTCATAAACATTTTGGTCAATTTTTTATTTATAGGTGAGTATAAAGGTACTTACCTTAATACCTCTTTTCTCATCACTTAAATTAGAATTAGCTAATAGATGACTGTGTAATTTAAAGTCAGATAGTCTTTAATCTAAGTCACAGGTCAGTCGATCAACAGTGCTAGAATTACTGATCTGTTAATTGTTACATTCTTCTCACATGTGTTCCTGTTACCGTGCTACATCTCTGTTAGAACACGGTTCTTTTTGTTCCTATTGTCTGATATTCTGTAATCTACAGCCAATGTTTCTCAAAGGTTAAGTCGCTATTTTCATAATACAAGAGATCAGTCATGAATCATTGCAAATATTTTTTTTCTCGCAAACAAGGGACAACACGGAAAATCTAAGCTACGAGGTCTGTTCAAAAAGTATCGCGAATTTTGTGTTTTTTCAAAAAGTATTTATTTATTCATGAAGCCTCATTTTGTCCCCTTCAAACTAATCCCCACCAGATATTATACACTTGTGCCAACGTTTATTCCAATCCTCGAAGCACTTTAAAAAATCACTTTTTGTGATCTTGTTCAGCTCCTCCTTCGATGTCGTCTTTATCTCCTCAATCGTGGCGTAGCGTCGTCCTTTCATGGGCCTCTTAAGTTTTGGGAACAAAAAAAGGTCACAGGGAGCCAGGTCTGGGGAGTACGGTGGTTGCGGCATCATAAGTGTGTTGTTTTTCCCAAAAATTCGCGCACAAGCAACGATGTGTGAGCAGGGGCGTTATCATGGTGCAAAAGTCAATTGTTGTTCTTCCACAAATTCGGGCGTTTCTGGCGGATTGCTTCACGCAAATTGCGATAACTTGCAAGTAATATTCCTTATTGACCGTTCCACCCTGTGGCAAGAACTCATGATGTACCACGCCCCTGCAATCGAAGAAAACTGTAAGCAAAACCTTCACATTCGACCGAATTTGGCGCGCTTTTTTCGGTCTTGGCTCGTGTGGCAGCATCCATTGGGATGATTGAGCTTTAGTTTCCACGTCATAACCATAAACCCCATGATTCGTCACAAGTTATGACCCTCTGGAACAAATTTGGGTTGTCGCGGACAGAGTTCAACAGCTCCTTAGCAACGTTAATGCGATGGTGTTTTTGGTCGAAATTGAGCAACTTTGGTACGAATTTTGCGGCAACCCGTCTCATGCCGAAATCATTGGTAAAAATCGAATGACACAAGCCAATCGATATGGTTAGGTCCTCAGCAACTTCTCTAACGGTGATTCGACGATTGTCCAATACTATTCTCTTCACTTCTTCAATGTTTTCGTCTGTTGTTGACGAGCTCGGGCGTCCGGGACGCTCTTCGTTGTTCACATCTTCTCGACCCTCTGCGAACATTTTGTACCACCGATAAACGTTGCTTTGGTCCAAGATAGCTTCACCATATGCCACAGTCAACATTCGGAATGCATCCGCGCACTTAATTTTGTTTTTCCCACAAAATTTGATACATATTCTTTGTTCCATTTTTTGGAATAGGCAAAAATCGAAGTCGAGCCAAAACAGGTTCAAGCAAAATAGCTGTCAACAATTAACTGAACATTCCTGTGACGGATTTGCAACTCTGTGTAAGAATTGTTAACTTTTGCTCATGCCATAATAAACCAATGTTGTCCGGTTGCCGTGGTTTGCTTCTTCCCTACAATAGCCGTATATATCCAGTTGGTGACAATACTCGGCAGTAAATACAATCGTATATCTTAAATTTTTCGTGTTGTCCTTTGTTCGCGAGAAAAAATATTTGCCATGACTTATGACTTATCCCTCATTTAATAGCACTGCAACATGCATATAGATAATATCAAGTTATCAGGAAATAATTTAGAGACCGAAGGAAACAATCGTAACAAAGTTCTTCACTCAGGAAATAGTCCCCATTATAATCAATACGCTTCTTCCAGTGTGAAAGCAGCTTGTAAGTGCCACTTTTTAAAATTGGCTGGTGTCTGGGTGTGACGAAGGAAAGAGAGTTGCAAAATATTCGGCACCTACACCCGTTCAGGTGAAACCAAGATTCGTCCGTAAAGAAATTATGTTAGTGTCAATTTCTCTTACATGCACACTATTCAAAATCCATTCCCGGATGCAGGGTCACCCGGTTTAAGTTCTTGCATTACAGTAATTTAATAGAGTGGTAACTTCAGTAGCTTTGAAGTCGTTCGAACAATGGAATAGGAAATTCCCGTTTTCTTAGAAAGACGTCAAAGTGACTTTTAGAGGAACGTTTCAGTGCATGTCCAACATCTTCTAACGTTTCTTCTGTGAGTACTGTACGTGGCTTTGTACGCTTTTTATCAAGAATACTTGCCGTTGTACGAAATGCATTTACCAATATGTGACTCAACTTTTCACTTGTAAATTGAATATCAGGGAATCTCTCTTGAAGCATTTGCCCTACATCACTTGCCCTGTTGGTCCTGGTGGTGTAGTGGTTACCATACTTGCCTCCTAAACCCAAGATCGCGGGTTCGAACCCGGCCAGGACCGATGGATTTTTTCGGGGCGTAAAAATCCTAAGTATGGCTTCCTTCGGAAGGGAAGAAAAGCCTTAGGTCCCGTGTCGTACATTTAAGGCACGAAAAAGAACCTCAAGCTGAAAGAGAGGCCTCTGAGCAAAATTTGTCGGCCGTTTCACGCCCTGAGTTGAATGAGACGCTGATGACCTGAGATGTTAAAGAGCGTACATAAATAAATCAATAATAATCACTTGCCTATTCTGTAGGAATCGCAAATACATATTCTTTGGGGAATAAAGTACTTGTGTTGAGTCATATTAACGTTTAATAAACACACACACAAATCACTCACAAGAGCTTGTCCATAGGTTTCTAGGGTTAAATCGTATTTGGCTCCCCTCCGGCTTCCTGGTCGGCTTTCAAGCGTAGAAATAAGGCAAGAACTGCAGAGTTCGGTAAACTGCTGCCATCTGCCCTTGGAGCGGTGCCACGAAGGAAAAATCGCCCAGTAAAATTAATTACATAATATATGTTACACAAAACTTGATGTAGTATATAAATGTCATATTTTAAATGGAGAAATATATTATAAAATACTGATTCATGTGATAATTATAGTTACATCCAATAAAAAATATTACTGTATGTGGTATCTCGTCTAAGTGTATGACATGTTTTAGAAACATTGTTAATGTTATCAAGAGAAAAAAAACATTAATTTATAATTCTTCTATAAAGTAATAGGACTTGTCCATAGACATTCTGTAAGAGCAGATTTGTATTTTGGTTCATTACTGGATAATAATAATAATAATAATAATAATAATAATAATAATAATAATAATAATAATAATAATAATAATAATAATAAAGAAGTTTAACTTTTTTGGAGATAGGATAAAGTATTCCTACACATTCTAATGGAGTCCCTTTTGATAGTAAGGTAAATTAGCAGTGCATACTGTGAAAAACTAGGCATGTTTTTGTCAGTATTTGTATTATGATATTCATAATTATAAAATTATATTGAAACTACTAAGATACCTCAATTCTGACCTGATGTGTATCTTCCAGTAATATAATTTTACAGTATTCAAAACTTTTAAATGCACAGCATACTTAGAAAAAAATGCAAAGGAATGTTAAATCGAAAAACGAAGAAGGCGGTGGGATCTGTTCATTATTTCTTGAATTTTATTACGTGCTTACGATGTTTACAGCCCATGCAAGCGCACAAGCGCTAACAAATAAATAATGACGCCTTGTTGAAAGTTTTTAAGACGGAAACTGTGCGGTGTAATAAACGAGAAGCCAAAAGCTTCGCTTTGTGTACTGAAGTATGCTAAGTGTTGATACAGTTGCTGGCAGACATAGCGCGTAAGGTAAACTACTGTGTTTTTATGGTTACGCGCGCCTTCCCCCCTATACATGGGCTTAGGCGGTTGAGAACGAAAAAGAACTAATAACAAAACATTTAGCAATTAGCATGTTATTGCCGTTTAACGCTACTTACGAGAAGAAATCATACTCATGTTTCTGTATCGAAAGATAAAACATTGGCAAACATGTCCTATTCTTATCGCGTCATCTTTCAAATTTGTATGTAGAAACAACGTTTAAAAATTTCTCTCTTGTGTTCTCTCTGAAAATCTCGCAAGAGGTTAAAGCATATTCTACTCTTGTGATTTACAGTGTTAATAAGGATACTAACTTAACAATGAAACAGTTCATGGCAAATATGTTGAATATACGATCATGCCGCCAAAAACGAGGGAATATATCGAGCCCTTGGACGTTTATTTCTTTAGACAATATAATATACATGCAAGGAGGTCGAGTTTGAACAATGGTCAGAAATATATAATTTAAACTTGGACATTTGCGTTATTACTTACATATACAGAGTGATTCAAAAGTCGTGCCATTGGACAACTACGTTATTAGTGTGGGTACCGGAAAAGGAAATAGGGGAATATTGTTGGAAATACGTGGAAATACTGTGCATTCAACAGTCCACAATACTTCTCTATTTCAAGAGTGTAAATTTAATGGCATTTGCCATCTCAACGATGGAATGCTGTGAAGTTCCCTTTGCCCTGTGTGCCTTTTGTTACACGTCTTTCTGTTTTAATCACTTTGTACATATACACATTTGTGAAGACAAAACAATTTTCGTATCTTCCGAACTGTTTGTTGTACAGTGAATGATATGCCGTCTTTGTACATTTTAATAAATAAATTCCTGTTCAAACCGAAGTCTTTCTCTTGTTAAGTATGAGCTGTGGACTATACAGAAAAAGCTCTCAAGTTTTTATTGTATTCAGAGAACATTTATATATCCGGTGTCGCCATGCATTTTTTTTCAAATTATATCCTAATGTACCTGTACCTTCATAGCATGCATATTTCTTTCAGAAGTTTTAGGAATAGATAAAATTAGACATTGTGTACTTTAGTTTTCTCTGTAATACTTTTCTTATCGCATAAGCCGCGAATCTAATATTCAATTTTTCTTTTAGCTGTTAGTGATTGCGATCTGCTGAATTTACTGTCAATCTACATGGGCAAAATATTTATGCAATGACGGTCAGTGAAACAAAGAGAACGATTTTCAAAGAAAAAATATATACCAAGAATCTGTAACATATTCCCAGTACTCTGGTACTGATGTTTGTTAAATCAACTCTGCTTTATCCATTCCTTACATCGTAATGTGGGATGCCTAATGCGGAAAATTATGCGGCGATTCTGAAACACCCTTTTTTTTTAATAATGTTTAACGCCTATGTTTACTACTGAGCATCGCAGGCGGTAGACACTGATGATACATGATATGAAATGATAAATTGGGAAAAGATTTTAAAGAGGGGGATCCTTTCAGACAATTGGCCAGGATACAGCAAACGAAATTCTTCACGAACACGACCAGCTAACTCGATTTTTTGTCAACATCTACATGAAAATGACTGCTCTAGAGTCAACTGTTCCATCTTGGCGAAGTTCAACCACTGCACTGCTTCGAAGGGATATTGAAGGACAGGAGGAGAGAGTTGTAGGGGAAAGAGTGGGAAATGCTACACACAGACGACGGGATTAAAAACATAGTTTTTACGTATACGCCTCTATCTACCCGAGTCATAACAAGCGAGAATGGAATGGAGAAAGAGGTGAAGCCGCTCCTTTCTAAACAAGAACTCACCTGTCAACTAAGGAGCTTCTCTTGATAATTTCCTGGGACTTCCTTGGCATTTTGTTCCTTGATTTTCATCATAAACGTTGAACAATCAATGTAACTTATAACTGAGATAAAACACGCTTACCGGAGGAAAAAAAACGAGAAAACCAATTCAAGTTTTTTTTTCCTGCACATACAGCTACTTTTACAAAGGGGAAAAAAATGGAGCAAATACACTGCACATTTTTAACACCCTTCTTATAGTTTAGACTTATCAAATTACGGTTATTATATGTTTGGGTTGTTAAAAGAAGCATTGGGATGTCTGTGATACGGCAGTGACAGTACTTGGGCTGGAAACGCAACCCCACTCTTTCTTCATTAATGAGAATAAGTTTCCTCTGGGTAAATTGGGAAATTAAGTAGAAATTTAATTTGATTCGATTTCAATAAATTAATAAAAAACAGTTAATATTAGATTCACCCTCGTGTTACTTTTGTTATTACTGAGAAAAAGTAATCAGATAAAAGAACAATTTTTCTCTATCACAGTAGCGGCTAGCGAAGTAAGTTTAAGACTCTCGATCGAAATAGTTATTTGGTTTATTATCCCATTACGTTTTTTGCTATCTCTGCACCCTATACCGCTAGTAGCAAATGTTTTAACAGTTTAGCACATGCCCATTACTTATTTCATACCAAGTAACGGATTATTGTATTTAGTTCAATAATATTGGTCTACACAATTTCTGCTGAATGAAAATTGTTCATATTTTCTGATTCCTTATCATGGAATCTCTCAAAACAGCCTTAGTTTTGTTTCATTGGGCTAAGTTTTATGAAATTGGTATTATACAAAATTGCAGTTTTTATTATTTATTTGTTCATTGATCAGACACAAAAATAAATATTCTGAGAGATTTCAACAAGTTCACTTTGCGAATGGAAGCATTGGACCAGAAAATGTTGGTCACATAGGAGCAATTTACTTCCTGAAGGGGAAAAAACCATTGGTTTCTCCCTCTAATGCCCTTTTTCCACCACTTCATATTAAGTTAGGCCTGATGAACTAATTTGTTAATGCTTTGAATAAGGATAGTGAATGTTTCAACTTTTTATTTCAAAGTTCCCACAGAAAACTGAAGCTATGATAGCAGCAAGTATTTTCATGAACCATAGATTTGTGAGCTTATGCAGGATGAGATCTTTCCTCAACTGATATCCGAGTTAGAGAAATCAACATTCTTGGCAATAAGAAATCTGAGAACTATAAAGAAATTGTGAAGGAAATGTTACAACATTTTAGAAATCTAGAGTGTAGAGTGCGTGTTAAAATACATTTTCTCATCAGTCATATTCATTACTTCCCTGCGAATCTTGGTACAAATAGTGAGAACAAAGTGAAAGACATTAAAACAATGGAAACCACTATCAAGGCCAAGGAATGTGTTAATGATTGCTTATTACTGTTGGTAATTGAAAAGAGACGCTAGTGAAGGACGTATCACAACTTCGAAAAAAAATTAAGTTTTCTTCTCCCTAATAGTTAAACGTTTGGAAATTCATAATTATTGATACATAGCTCTCTTTTTCAGTATATTCATTAATAATTAAGTTAAAAGTAAACCTTCAAGAACAATTTTGTTTTAGCTACATATCTTATAACGTAATAATATTTCATAAAAAATATACGTACATTATTACATTTGATTTGATTTTGTTTAAAAACCTAGCGCGATAGAGTAAAATTGAAAACATATTTGAATTCAGGGAATTCATATGTACATATATCCAGGTGGGAAAATAAAAAAGCAAGAAAATCATTTTTGTATACCATTGTAATGAATGTCGCTTCAGTATTTATGAATTTAAAGTATTTTGAGGTGTATTTCATGAGCTTTATGCCGGTAGGCACGCTGATGGCAGCAGAAGCACAAGTTAGCAAGGTTAGGTGTAGGAGTGCTGCACAATGCTAGTCTTTATTCTCCTTTACATACAATAACACCTGCATGCGCTATTTGTACTGTCACACTCTACAAATATCTGCTTACGCTATCTTTTATGGGCTGTTGTGTTATGATAGAAATGGTGCACGAGATAAAAAGAGCATCTGAACACGGGTCTTTCAGCCATAAAACGGGTGATATCTCAATAATAAAAAGAAAAGTTGGACGTTCCAGAAAAGGGCGTAGTGAGTTGGCATGTTTTATGGCATAGCCATGAAGTAGATGTGAACATTTGGCTTGTGGCTCCAGGTTCAGTGCAGCCAGTGCTGAAAGATTGAAACGAGTGAGAGCTAAGGCTTTGTTAACGATTATGCAATAAATAACATTTTACAGTCTCTACACCGTCAAGTTATATTAATTGTTAACATCAATGGAACATTTTCTAATATTTTATAAATCGGGGTTTTGAGATTTGTTCAATCCTTTATCTACCTGAGCATGAAAGAAAGGACTTACAAAAATTAATTTTGGTTAATAATATAGTTCCCTGACTTTATCCACTTTTCCTGCAATCTCTTTAAGCCCTTAGAAAAACCATTCTTCCGGTTGGTTTCAAAACCAAAAGTCACGTTGACGCCTTCATCAGTTGAAATCCGCTGTTCGTGTTCAAAAGATGAAAGAAGAAATAACAAGAAGGGCCAAGTCAGAACTATAGGGGTGTATTAGTTGCTGCATTTTCGTGTAGGAGCAGTATTGTAGAACCCACAGATATCTGTATATCTATTTGTCGAATTACACATTTCTTGTGTTATTCAGGAAATTATTTGATTTTCTACCTAATTAAACCCTCAGTTTTAGTTCGCTCCGGCTAAGTGTCCCAGGTTGGGCACCAATTTTGAAGTCGTTTGGTAAATTGACGAATGATCGCTTCGGTGTTGTTCCCTACGCTTCAATGACAACAATTTCTCAGGGTGAATTCTGCTACTTTGTTGATTCGTATTCAAAAGCACTGGGAGATGAGTTCAATAGCGTAAATAAGCCCGCGATGCCACATAATATATGTATTGGTACTTTATTATGTACAAAATATTTCGCGTCCTCTGGTATTTTGCATACGATAGATTTAGCTACGCCGAATACAAACTTAGCTGCTGCGAGTGGAACTTAGAAATGAAACTGTGTACTGCGTGTATCGCGGTGTATAAATTACAACTGAGTGCCTGCGTCGGAATCATAATAATAAATAGTGCCTCTCGCCGCGTGTGGAACTTACAGATGAGTGCCGCGGCGTGTGAAACTGAAAACTGCAACCGATGTATCGGAACTGCGTAACTGACAGCTGCTTCTCAGCTGATACTGACTTAAAAACTGTTTAATTGATGTATCGGAACTGAGTGCCCGCCTCCGAAGTAGAAGTTATCTGCGTTTGAACTTATTGTGTGAACTGCGGCCTCAGCAACTCGAACTTATACTGTGTGCCCCAGCAGAGCAAACGCTTTCTTATATATTAAATTCAAATCAAGTAAGCGTTGACTTAAACACGCCAAAGGGGATCACACAAGCAGGCGCAGGTTTCGCGTCTATCTTTAAAAGTTGAAATATCCATTTACCATTGGCTGGTTTGAGTTCACCTGCCACACGTGCCATTCACTATTTTTTTTTTAAAGTGTAAAAAATTGTGTTAACATTGCCTAGTTTAAAGGCTAACAATTCAATGACCTGTCGTGTTCAAAGCCCTGATGGATTTTAAAGTCCTTGAGTTTATTAACCCTGCAACGGCAGTTCTTTTAAACATGACCCTCGGGTTTCTTCTCCCTATGAATGGACTTTTAGGCCCTCTTGGCTTCCAAGCTACCGTAATGGAAAACATGACGTACAGTTCCCATGTTGCCGTATTATACATGACATCTATACTACTAATTACAATACGTAAAATATTATGATATTTAGGTTTCCAACATATGTTCCTTCCACTGGTCGCCCAGAGTGAGATCATCTTCAATGCCCTCTCTACTTAAACTGCTTCCTCCAGAATTTGACTATGTATTATAATGGTGCAGAATCACCATAAATATATACATATATGCATCTCGTTTGCACTTTCTCTTCTTTTGTGAGAAAGTATAACAGAAAATGCAGCTTCTTACTACGTTCGCACGGATTCTACAGAAGTACTGCCTCTTTCAGTATTACATTAGATTAGATACCGGGGGGAGGGGTTTGATGGAGTTTTAAACATTTTTACCCAAATCCGTTCCTTTGACAAGTTCCAGTGTTTTGGTTCCAATGTTAGCATCTTTTCTCTTTCAGTGTTACAATTGCATTGAGCTGAGATGGCGCATGCGTAACCTTGAAACGTGCCACAATATGTAATATTTGTTTCAACAACAGCTGTCTTTCATACTCAGGTAGATAGTTACTGAACATCCCACGTACATGAATCCTATTATCAGTGCACTACATTTGTTAATGTGTTTAAGATTTTAATTTTATGTTCCATTTTCCCTTATTTTTTATAAATGTGACTGTATATGAAAAAACATAAATTAGCTCATTAACCCTTAAAATATTTGTCAAAGAGTATACAGAGGGTAACAAAAAGGTATGTCAAATCTTTGGGGAAACATTCCTCAAATATGCAGGGAAAAAAAAACATAATGCTAATATGGCTCAGGAATTACTTTATTTCCTTGTTAAGAGTCCTGTTTCAAAACCTGTACCGCACACCAGAAGTCTCAGAAAGAGAACTGTGGGCACAGAAAAATCACATGAAATGTTCAAAATGTCCTCCCTTAGCATGGATACATCCATCAACCCGCCATCGCATAGATTTCCTGATTCTGATATGTCTCTCGTATTGTATGGCAGCTTTGCACAAAAACTCTCTACACCGTCGGCTAATCCATACATCATATGAGCATCTGCCAACATCGCATTTAAATACCTCGTTTTACTGTACCTGAAACGACACACAGGATTTTGGTGTTTGGTGCTATTCCAAGTAATGCAGCGAATAGCATACAAGCGAACTACCTGGTAAAGAACGACGAGGACAACAACAACAATAACGGTGAACCTGGGAACTAAGAGTAGTTACAACACCCATTTAACCAAAGGTCAAAGCGAATGTTTTTCTGCTGTACGTATTAAGCAACTGTTCTGTTGTGGGGTTATTACCATAGGACAGCTATGCTGGCTTTTAGCTTGTATATCACACCGTGTAAGTGGAACTGTAGGCAAACTAGGAAATAAAGCATTTCCGTAACAATGTTCATATAACATATTTGCACCCTTTATATGCAAGTAATATTTCCTCAAAACTTTGATATACTTTTTTTTTTACATCCTGTATATCCATAAACATTTTCTAGCAATACGAGAGATACATAATTTTTTAAAAAAGATTTAGTGAAATTTAATAAGTTACTACATTTCATAGCCGTGCCATTTTTAATTGCGTTCTCTAGCCTCTGATTGTTCTCGAAAATATTCTTTAGACTACCTGCTTAGCCAAAAATGTACAGTCTTTTGGAATACCATGAACACTATTTGTGTTACACCATTTCTAATCCTCTTGTACATTCTTCATGACCGCCAACTACCAGATCTTCAAGATGATTTATTAATAGTTTTTAACACCGGTTTTACTGCTGAGAAATCACAGGCAGTTGACAATGATGATATATGAGATAAAATGAGAAATTGTAAAAAGACGTTTTATTAAAGGAAGGAAGCGTTACAGGCCTATGTTCAAAGTATCTCCCAAAACTAATTCTCAGAATTCCATTTGGTAGGAGGGTGATCGTAAAAAATTTGGCAGACATTGTAGCAGTTCAATGCCTTTAAAAATACTAAGGATTCTATTTGCAAAATGTTCCATTAGGACAATTTCCATTTTATATTAAAAATTTAGTTAATTGTTAGTTAATTTCCCTATAGATATTTCTTCAATTTAGTCAAAAGGTAATCGCTGTTTATGTGATCTAGGCTGTTGGGAGCGTGTTCTTTCTTCTGGTAGCCACAGTCCTTCATTGCAGCCTTCACAACAGCCGTATGGACAGGAGTTTTGTCATGAAGAATGCAAATACTTAGTACTCATTTCTTGTCCTTTGATGTTACGATGTTCAACATCTGTGACAATTTCACTGCTTCTTTGGGAAAGTTTAAAAGCTTGCAAGAATATCGCGCAACGCCCTTGTTGAACTGCAGAAAGAAATCGGGACACCCACTTTGCACTGATCTTCGTCATTTGAAATTTCTCATGAATGTTTGTTGTTGGCCGACCATCAGGAAGATAATACTCTCTTCTATTTCTTCGCGATTGAATATGAAATAGAAGTTTTTCTTTAAACATCGTCCAATCAATATTAGATAGCACGAAATTTCGTCTTTCGTGGACATTTTATCACTGCATGCTACTGAACTTGTCGTTGAAGCGAGTGCTTCCTGCAGAGAGTTGAAACTGGTGAACTAAATCTTAAAAAGTGATGCCACAGATCACCGAAGACATTTTAAATGTGACACAAATTTTGTGTACAAAATGTACTCTAGATTACAGCATTTTATACTTTCACCCTGTTATTTCATCTAGCATTTTATGGTTATTGTCTATCTTGAGATGTTAAATTTTTACTTGGATTGAAAATACACACTCCTCGGTCAATATTTTTGCACGAATTTGCAGCCATCTTCTTGGAAAAATATTAAAAAGACTGCAGGTATTAACTTATACTCTTTTACAAATTGAAAAAGAATGTTCTTCAGTTTTCTTGATCAGTTTCTTCATTTAAGCAATAACATTAAATGAAGAAAGGTATACAAACGACAATGATATCAAACTGAAGGTGTATATTATAAAGTAAAGAAAGATGGAAGACTGCTATCCCATTGCTATTTGCATCAAGAGCTGGTATAAAGTGACCGAAGGGAGGGTGTCGAACATTCAACAATATTCTTTATACCACGGCCATGGAAAGACAGAAATAAGGAAAATCTTGAGGTGACTGCCCAAATAGTTAAACAAGAAGTTCTGGTGAGGATCAGCACAAAAAAGAAAGGAATGAATAACAGACACACAATTTACTGTGCTCGCTTAGCCTCCTCGGGAACTTTGGTCATCATTCTATGGATGGGAAGAACACTTTCTTCTTACGCCTCAGGCGTGACGTCACAGCTATCTCACGGCAATTGGGCGGTAACAGGCCGTGGGAACAAACTCTTGACGTCGGCGCTGCTGGACTGCTGCAGGTGGACAAATCGATATAATCGTGTACAGGGTGTCCCTGAAGCCAGAACTGAAGAGATTGACCAAGAACTCCGAGAAACACTAGCTAGCTAAGTTATCTGTCGCTTGTCAGAAGTTCAGACAACTTTTTCATTTTGTTTTTGTTTGTTTGTTTTGACAGTACAACTATGTTATTAAAGTTAATGATGTTTGTGTGCATATTTATGGTTTCTGTTTGCTGTCGAAAGAGTTATTGGTTTCAAAATATGCAGTTAGCCTTGTTTATACGATGTGAGATCATTACTTCTAGCTTTTTCAACCCAACCTTAGATCCCTCTTGACATATTTTATAACACCTTCATTAACTGTTACCTTTTTATTTTTCCTATTTTCTTTGTAAACATAACAATTCATGTCTCTGCCGTCCATATATTTTGTTTCTACGGATATCCATTTCAATAATGTGGCCCATCTTCTTTCTTCCATTAAATTTAAATTATATAATCTATTTTTTTAGTGTGTATCGCCTATTTTTATTTCTTTCCATGCAATTGTTGCTCTTTTTAATTAACTTTTATTACATATTTAACTTTTTTGTTAACAATCCATAATGATACCTTTTATTTGGGGTGTCCATATAAAGTCACACTTTGGTTTAAGGATAAGGCATGCAAGTACGGCGCCACAAACCCCATCTACGAGCTGCCTAAGCAGACAAACCATACCCATATCCCTTCAGATACCAAACGAGGGATGGGGTACACTTCTTTGGAAGACTTCAGGACTTGTACGGCGAAGAAAACAGAGCTCTCAAGATCACGGAGGAAGGAAAGTCAGTATTAAACGGAGTAGATGAGTAGTATCTATTAAAGCTGACAGATATCGCCTTCGTCGGAAGAGCAGCCAGTTGCTAAGATGAAACGAACATAAAGAAATGAGAAAAAAACAGTAGAGTGTTGATGGAATAAAATCGGAAAACGCAAGTTTGTCGAGAAAAACCCCAAAATTCCCATTTTGTACTCCAAAAATGCCACTCTCTGTACCAACATTTGAAATCGAGTTAGCAACGTGGAATTTAATGCTCTAACCAGCGAGCCATCGGCACGACTGCTTTATGTTTGGTTATTCTCTTCTATTTCTTTCTTCATTCAGCTTTTCGTATCATAAAACTGAAATTAATGCTTAATGCCATCTCTACTCTCAACCTTTAGATACTTAACTCTTAGAACTGATATCATTTTCTAATAATTTTCCAAAACAACCATTTTAGTTTCATCTTCTCTCTTAACAGGATTTATATATCAATACATGTTTGTTTTTCATTAGTTACAATTAAAATTTGTCACATGTTAAGAACAAAGATACTAGATTGATTTAAGTCGGTCCTGGTGGTGTAGTTGTATGGTTATGCTTGCCTTCTAAACCCAAGATCGCGGGTTCAAACCCGGCCAGGATCGTTGGATTTTTTCGGGCGTAAAAATCTTAAGTATGGCTTCCTTCGGAAGGGAAGTAAAGCCGTGGGTCCCGTGTCGTAGATTTGCAGCATGAAAAAGAATCTCAAGCCTGAAAGAAGAGGCCTCTGAGCAATTTGTCGGCCGTTTCACGCCCTGAATAGAATGTCCCGCTAATGACCTGAGATGTTAAAGACCGTCCGTAAATAAACAAAACAAAAAAAATCAAGGTCGGTTTAAAATATGTTTTATTTTACAATTTTTATATTTTTGGGCATGAGGAAATATCATATATCTTTATATATTTCAGAATTTTATTTTAAAATTTTTCCATATCTTATGTTTGTAAAATAATTATTGTCTACTAACAATTACAAATATATTTTATTAGCATCATTATCTTGAAACTGAATTTCTATGAAATGTGGAAAGCAGATTGTGCTATTTTCTTTCTTTGTTGCTGGCTTTGTCACTGACATCCTCCCCCCAAAAATAGTTTGGTCAACTCTCTGTGGTAATAAGATGTGGAAATAGCTACATATTACATTTAACATTAATATAGAGAGAGTTATAGCTGTTCAGAGCTCAATAATGTTATATCACCTTGCCGTTGTTTAAATAATTACTCATTTGGAGTTCGGCAATTAAAATACCACCAGATGGCTAAATTATGATCTTACATAAGCGATTTTCCGAATGAAGGACTGTCAACAAATGGTAATGTATTTTATTGTAATGGCTATCAGAAAATAGTGTTCAGTTCTCACCGATTTTCATATTTCGTATGCAACAACGTATTTCGATAAAAAAAAAAGAAACAAAGGTAACAAAAATAAAAAAAAGTAATGAGAACCAAATGTTTTATCTCAAATATGCAACTGGAAAAGAAGAATATATTTACCTATGTCGTACTGTCATCGGTGAAGATATATCGCTCTAAAAGTTAAACAAACCATTAAATACGTTTAATTGTTCATTTTAATAGCATACAAGTTTTATAAGTACAAATATTATTTGCATTAATTTTATAACATTTAAATGAATGTTTGACTGAATATTTTGCTTATTCTAGTGCACATTTAATTATTTTTATTAGAAATAAATCCTACTCTGCTTATCAGACATTCAGATTTCTCTAATATAATATGAATTCGTTTTATTACTTCGTTTTTTTTTTAATTTTAGTCAAAAAACATATACTTAGTTATGGAATGGCACTAAGGGATTATAAAATGAATAAAATGAAGCAAAACTTAATAAAAATTCATCTAAATTTTCGTCAATGATATGAGTAACATAATAAGAATTAAATAAAAAGGTATATTTCAAGTATATATTTTTTCTGTAACTTGTCGTTTCAAATAAATAATATGAGTATTAATGCTAGTTTTATGTATTTATGTTCTAATGTTTCAGACGTATTATTACTTAATAAGTTTAGTTATTTAAAATGATCGATATAATACTATTATAGTTCTTCAGTAGTTCTTCTTCTTCAATTACTGCATAGTTCTGAAGTCAAAAGTTGTGAAACTTTGTGAAACCTAAAAATTGACTTTTAATCAATGTGGGCCTTTATTATTTATAAAGAAATATAATTATATTGCAACATCTTCTGTCCGCTTTTATGAAGCAAATTACTTATTTTGTACTGCACATAAAATTGCTCTCAAGTCGTTTTAGCTATTGACATCGATGGTGATAATGAACAACAAACTCTTTTCCCACAAGATGGATCCAAAAATTAAAAACTTAAATCTACTTAGTGGCCATTCTCCTAGCGAAAAAACAAGCAAACAAACGTCTCAACTAAACATTTGACATAAGCAGAATTCGAACGTGCATTATTCAGATACTCAGGTATTTAAACTGCATTAATCATCGTGTGAAAGTTATCACCCCTCTCTCTTACAAGTGAAAGACAAGGTGGGTGTGAATCAAAAGTATCTGGGTCCGAATCTTAGAGACGTCGTACAACAAAACAACAATAATTATCTGCAGTACTATATCGCTCTAAGGTAAAGAAGTGTAGGGTATTTAAAGTAAGGGTCTTTTAACCGCTCATATTTTCTTCGTTTTCAAAAACTCTAGCACTGGCTTATTACTACATAGATGGAAATTCTTTTGCATCACTACCCATCGCTAATATCTTTATAAACCAGTTTGTTCTTGTACAGCCTCTCTTCAATTCTTTACACAACATTTCTTGAGTTCGTGATCTTGAATATCTGCTACTTTGGATTCCTTCAACTGATCAATTGTCAAAAGTTTGCTCAGGAACATTCTTTTCTTCAGATGGCCCCACAACAAAGTCTGGCGATCTTGCGCACTTCTGAAAAGGACTCAATTTGCATGGGCCGGTTCAAACTTCTAAAAGTTGCTGAAAAACTGTTTCCACATTCGTAATAACACAAATAAACTCAGACGAGTTAACATTTATTTCTATACGTAGAAAGTAATAAAATATACTTTTAATTACGCGGTAGGTGTGTAATTACAACCAGAGATAAACGAATTCGTTGTCATAGTGGTGCAAAAAATTAATTTGTGTGTAATGAGTCAGAGTGCGAATGTTTGCGGATTTTTATGAAAATTTTTACGCCTTAAAATTCAAATTCTCAATATGGTTTAAGTTTTAGCAAGTTACCCTTTAAGTAGCAGTTATTTTAGAATAATGAAATTATCTCTTTCGCCTTCTCTTTTTGGTGTAAAGAAGATTTAAAACCTTCTAGTGCGCATGAGATTGCTTTTTATGACAATCATTCTTGAACTTGCAACAATTCCTGTTCAATTACCCAAAGTAATTGAGCCAGAAGAAAATATAGTCTTAATAAATTGCTTGTAACTCATTTAAGCGGAACCATGAGAAAAACTGGACCAAGCAGTATGTTTTGCTTTTCTCATCACCATCAATCAGTGGTTAAAGTGGTCTCAGCAGAGGTGCCGACCAGCATTGGGACATCGTGTCCGTCGGCCTTATGGTGTAGTGGTTACTATACTTGCCTCCCAAACCCAAGATCGGGGGTTCGAACCCGGCCAGGACCGATGGATTTTTTCGGGCGTAAAAATCCTAAGTATGGCTTTCTTCGGAAGGGAAGTAAAGCCTTGGGTCCGTGTCGTACATTTACGGCACGAAAAAGAACCTCAAGCCTGAAAGAGAGGCCTCTGAGCAAAATTTGTCGGCCGTTTCACGTCCTGAGTTGAATGGGACGCTGATGACCTGCGAAGTTAAAGAGCGTCCGTAAATAAATCAATCAACATCGTGTCCATTTGAAAGAAAAGATTTTCGTTAATCTTTCATCATTTGAAAAGCGATTTCTCGCTTGTAAAATGGGGAAAGTTGCTTCAGTTAGGTTTAACGATCATTCGGTTAGTGGCATCTGCAAACTCTCCTTGGTCCAGAGAAATATGGAATCTGCATTTGTCAATCCTTGGCTCGCAATTTATAACCTTAAACATGCACTTTGTGGAATGGTTAAAAGTTTATCTTGAAAGGCAGTACTGCGGTATACTTTTCTATACTTTAATTGAGGAATTTGCAAAGAGAGAGAGAGAGAGAGCGAGAGAGAGAGAGAGAGAGAGAGAGAGAGAGAGAGAGAGAGAGAGAGAGATCCGAGGCTATCTGGAATCAATGTACATAATTTTTGCACATGCTAACAATCCGATAATATCTTTGAAAGAGATCAGTTTCAGAGATTTTTCTGAAACTTCTTTAATCACATGACGATAACCGAATGCTAAGATCAGTACTTTGATGCGGAATATTACTTACAATCAAATTTCGCAATCCTTAGAGAGATCAGGCACTAATTAGGGCGGTGTGCCACCAGGAGTAGTTAAGAACGGGGGAAATGGACTTGAATATCAAAATTAAGAAGGGATCTGAAAACTATAGTAATGGGTAACATTTGGATTGAGGGAGCGGAAGCAAGAGGTGTTCCTGGAGGAAAATTAAGGAACTCCTGAGGGACATGAATAGAGAGCTGACTTCTTAGTAATATGCAGAAAAATTTACGCTGGAGATACAGTCGGAACTGAAAATCTGTTGAGGGATGGAGCGTTACATCCAAACAGGGCCAAACGCTGCAATCAGGGGCTCGCTTGGTTTAGGTTAGGTCTTTGGTGGATGAATAAAGTAACAGACAGAGAGGGTACAAGAATCTGCCCTATATGTGCAGAGAAAGAATCTTGGGAGCATATTCTGGCGTACTGCAAGGACACATATGAATGCAGGAAGAGATATCTACGGCCCCGTTTGTTAACAGGGGAAATTTGAATTCCTAAGCATATCTCTAATAAGGAGTCAAAATTCCATCATTATGAAATAAAAGGTATAAGAACACTTGAAGCGTTTTGTGGAACTAAATGAGAAAATATGTGTTTTGAGTAATTTATTCAACTAAATAGTATAAAAGAAATTCAAAATAGTAAATCCGATGATAAAGTTGGACAATGGTATTGCTGGACTTTGCTGGCAGACTGGAAGGAGGAGGAGGAGGAGGAGGAGGAGAAGAAGGAGGAGGAGGAGGGAGTAGATGCATTTTTAAACTAAGTAAGATCTCAGATTGGTAAAGGAAACAACCGGAAAGGGGATAGGGGAATATTAGACACACTATTTTGGTGATATTTGTACATTTTTGAATAGTGTTTAATGCCCGTTTTAACTACTGAGGCATAACAGGCGGTGATACCGATGATACATGAGATGAAATGAAAATTAGGAAAGGATATTTTTTTAAAGGAGGAAGCGTTTCAGGCCTAAGTTTAGGGTACCTCCCCGGCATTTGGCATTTATGAGGACTGAGGAAAACCTGGAAGTCAGAGAGGACGATCCTGGTAGGAATCGAACCCCAGACCTGGCTCTCACGAGTCCGCTCCTTAACACATCCACCACCAGTGGCGGTTTATTTGTACATATAATTGTGGGGTTGTTAGTTTTTATTTTTGTACATTTTATTTTCGTTTTCTTTATATATTTCTTTTTATTTTCTCAATTTTTCATTTTAGCAATGTATACACACAGCTAAACAGATTTAGTGTCTTTCGCGTACGAATGGGCCGGTCCCCTTGCCACAGCAGATTGCAAGCGGAACGGCCTTACAACTCCGAGCGCCTTACGACATGACTTACTTTTGTTCATTATTGAGTTTCATCGAAGCTTGTGAAAATTAAGTACGCTTTATAGCAATGAATTTTTTTAATATTCATAATCATCTTGCAGAGAAATTAGACGGCGATTTTTTACAGAATTCCCAGGTATGCGTCTCCAAGCAGAGAAGCCGTGCAAAAACGTGTAAATAAATTTAGGGAAACCGGTTCGATGCTCAATAAGCGAAGGGTTAAGTGTCACGTGATTACTAAAGAGAAATTAGAGGATGTTGGAGAACAATTAGTACATTCTCCTCAAAAATCTCTGTGATGGCTTGCACAGGAAATGCAGTTCCAATAAGCTCAGTGTGGGGAACTACGAAACTCTAAAAATGTAAACTATACAAGATCACTGCTACCACGAGTTACTACCACGTGCTAACGAGAGTCGGGTACTTTTCTGTAACTGAATGTTTAGAAACGCGAGTGATGTGATAATTGATACAAACCAATAATCTCTGACGAAGCATGGTTCCATTTACAGGGCCAAGTTTCATGCAGAGCGGTATTGGAGCTCAGAGAAACTCGGTGTAATGCAGCAAACTCCATTATATGACGAGAAAATTGGGGCATGCTGTGCGGTTAATAGAGCCAATACAGTAAATTGAGAACGGTACAGGAATGACAAACTCCATTCCTTGAACAACTGACCGATATTGAATGTAAGCCAGGATATTCCCAGCAAGATTGTGCTACTACGCATACGCTGAGAGTTATTAACTTTCATTGAGGAACTTTTTTATGATCCGGTAATTAGTAGAGGTTTATGTCTCGGATAGTTCCCGGATTTCACATAATGTGATTTTTATTTACGAGGGAACTTGAAAAATAAGGTGCATATGTGAAGCTCGCACACATTAGAAGGGCTGAAAGACAATATCAGGAGAGGTTTGGGAAACTGAACTGATGCGCGTAAAGAAAATTTCCTAAAAGCGTGCCAGAGTTGTGTAAATGTAGGGGGGAGGCATTTGCAACATCTCCTGTGAGAGGTACGTGCTTATTTTCATTGTAAGTGTGGGAACTGAATCATTATAAAGTTGGTGCTTTCAGCTATCCGTTCTATTCGATTGCTGGGGATTAAGAACTCTAGTTGCCCCGCGACTGACCAACTCATTGCGCGAGAGACCTGTATGTGGTTTAGCAAATGGTATTTCTAATTTATTATCACCAATCCCCACTTAGAGGTTGACTTTAACATTTAAATATCGGATTGTGCAAGTACATGACCCGTGCGACATGGATTAGTTATATGGTTAACAAATATATTTTGTAAATAAATACTCCATCATCATCGCTGCCGCCACCTCCACCACTTTAGTTAGTTAGAATATTTTGAGCCAATCTTCCTAACACTTTAGTTTCCATGTATCCCAAAATGAGTATATGAAACACATATCTGTTGATTCTAATTTAGCGAATAGGAGCAGCGTAAAAGATTGAAAGGGAGTAAGGAATGAAGATGGATAAATAACTGCAAAAGGATGGCAAGTGATAGTTTTGGAAAGCTGAAGAAAAATGTTGCGGTCAAAACTATTTTGTGCAAATTAATGTACATTTTTAAAATCAATACTAAAATGTCTCCACGAGAGAAGAAAAATCAGTGGATTCAGGCTCACAAAGGAAATCTAAAGTGTGCTGAGGGACTGTAATAACGTATGGAACGTTAACAAGGTTAATTTAAATCTAAAATGTGTCAGTCAGTTCAAAGACCTGACCTGTTGCTATCTCCAAGCAAATCCTTAAATTTAAAAGTCGAGTGTAAAGATTCGCTTTCTGCAAAGTCAGATAATTATGTGAGCAAAAGTAAAGGAGCAAATAGGTCCTTCCATCAGAACGTGAAGATCATGGAGCAGGGTAATCAAGGCAGATTGTTTGCAGAGTGATTGATTGCCTTGATGAATAAAAAAATCCCTAAAATGTAGTAGTTAAGCAGCTATTGGACTGTACTAAATTGCAAATTAATTGCCTTCTATGAAACCCGTGCATTATTATTTTTTACCTCATTAAGTGAAAGTTGTATATGAAATAAAATTTCATATTGTATATATGGTATCAGCTCTAGTAACAGTATGCATAAAAATATTTGCCTTTATTTTTTGCATATTAATTTTAACCAAAATTTCATTTTCATGTCTGTGAAATATTTTTTTCATAATCTACAAAATTGCTGTATTATGCATTAAAGCATTTTATAGTGTAACTACAGCTGAAACTTTTTAAGTTATTCATCGTTTATTAGTTTGAATTTCTGCTATCTCTGAATGTGTTACATTCTAGTGGTGTGGCAAACCTGTAGGTAGTGTGGTAGGCCTGTTACACACTGGGGAAAACTGTTCATCTGTTTTGTTGTTGATTTTAAAACTGGAAGCATAGTGTCAAGATACTTTTTCCCGTTTTTGTGATGTATAACCAAACATGAGTAAAACAAAGGTGCGATATGCAAGAGAATTTAAAGGCAAAAGTGCTGCTGAAAAGAAAACGGAAAACTACGTTTAGGGCTGAAACTGTTATTATATCAATTTGTAAGTTTACCGTTCATTTCCTCACAAATGTATTTTTAAAAGTAGTTCATCATAACTTCTACAATTTTCAAATAAATTGCATTAAACTTTGGTTGGACATTTTTATTGAGTTCAACAATCTGTCTCATTGTATTATCTAGTGTTAAATGGAAAAATATTATTTTTAATTTTGTTATAAAAGGGAAGAAAGTGATTTAAAATCCAAATTTCAGGCAAGAGATTTCCCTACTTTTGCACTGTACATATTTTAGCTATTTAGCTTCAGTTTTTAGATTTAGATGTTACCTTTATAATAAAGAAAACATTATTCAGAGAGTTAAAAAATCTTGAGAATCGTTTAGTAAATGTAATTTTAATGCAAATTCAACAATGAATAATCTGAGAAGTAATAATTTTAAAATGTTGCAATATATTCGAAAATTTTTGATTTTATAATAATGAATGGGTTTAAAACATGAACCATTACAAAATTTAATTTTAATTGTTTATATACAAACGGAGTAAAGAAATATGAGAAATATACACTTTTTAAACGTTAAATGTTTATGTAGGCTCTTCAATTATATAAAATGAGCCAAAATGTCTTAAATCAATACTTTAATGTTTAATTCCCTACTAAATATTTAATGGAAAACGGGGTCCTCCAAAGGTATTTATTGTGTCTGCTATTAAATACATGTCTGCATTGCAAATAAAAATATTAAAGTTGAAAATATTCTCTTTAGTATAAATAAATGTTTATACGGTAGATAAAATATGTTTCTTTCCTTATCATTTTCTCTAAATACTTATTTACAATCGAGAACTTTTTCCCTTCAATGTTCGTTGAACATTACACAAGAGAAAAACTTTATCTCTGTATATCAACCAAAAGAAAACCATCATCATAATATAATATTACTTATAGCATTTATCCGCATTAAGGCCACTTGATCGACGTCAAATACTGCCGTAGTTTGCGATTTATATGCATGGATTCACTCTATTGATTATGGGAACTTTAAAGGAACTGTTGGTAAATCTGGCAACACAGTAAATACTCATGTGGGCTGTGTGGACAATGGTTTTACCAAGGCGCCGCCCGCATGTGAAAATAAAGGCGTGATGAGTGATTCGTGAATATTTTGTTGCTTTGTTTTCCCTTAAGGGTGACAATGGTGAGGAATGAAGAGGTACTCATGAAGAGGAGGTCACGTCTCTGATGACCTCACGTTCTGACATTACGGTAGCCGCGCTGTTGACTCTTCCACGGCGCCAGCGGAGCTTCCTGTGCAAACATTGCCAAACACGCTTCACACCTTCTCTGAACCAAACACTTTGATGATGGTTTTAAGTCCAGGTCGATGAAACGTTTCCAATGTTGTAAATATGACAGCAGGGTTCTGTGGTGACTCTAGAAGAACCTATCGCATAACTCAGGGCAAGTGTTCCCAAGTTTATTATAATGTTCTTTCTTTCAATACTCGTCCACTTGTATTCTATGGATTTAAGTCCCAACGGCTATGTTCATAAGTAGATATCAGTAACTTCTCATTGCGTGTTTCCGAGGCCTGGAACGTTTCCTTCCTTAAAAAATCCTTTTCTAATATATTATTTCATCTCATGTATCTCCACCGCTGGTGGTGCCTCAGTAGTAAAAACGGGAGTTAAACACTATTAAAAAAAGTCTAAACAGCCTTACGTGATGTAGATTTGGCGTGATTTGATTCGAAATATTCTCTCCGTTCCCTCAGTTCAGCACTTAAACCACGATCGTAACCGATCTTTACTGCAAAACTCATTTCCTCTTTCGTTAACCTTTTCAGCTGTTACTGACGATTCGTTTACTGTTTCCTGGCGATATTTCCAATCTGGAATGAAGGCATGTTCAATATAGTTAAAAACAAATAAAGAAGGTAAACATTTTGGACATAACATACAAATATGCTAACTTACATTCACTAAGTGTGCAGCTACTTTTGCGCCATCCTGTATAATAAGTAAGAAACATAAAATTTATATTTTTAAGTGAAATTTTGCAGGAGTCGTTATAAAGGATGACAGATAAGAAGATATTTTAGTTCATTACTGCATTCAGTGGGGTAATAAGATGATTATTGTACCCATTGGAACAATGACTGCCATTACCATGGTCGTATGACGTTAGATAAGAGTAATGAAAACAAAGCCTAATATTTCCAAACTATCTCCACAGATTTTTGTTCTTTTATCCTTTTGGGATGTCAGTAAAAATATTTCTTACTAATCTACTCTTCCTGATAATTTTTGATACTTAATTTCTTTTGGTTCCAGTGTTATGAAACGAAGGCATATAAATGTATTTTACTAGTTGATGGATTTATATTTCTCCTGTGTTTGAACCAGATGACATGGTACTATTTTTAAATGATACCTCCTTTCAGATGTTTTGGAAAAGATCAGAGAAAAAATATATATAAAATATTCTTTATGAAGCAGAAAAAGATACCGAAAGATGTTTTATCGAAGGTTCCTGAAATTTTGCAAACCCTCAAAAAAATTAGTGAACGACTCACGATGTATGAAATTCAGAAAGTGGCACAATGTGGAAATGACACTACCCTTTAGTTCTAAGTTTATGTTTTGTATCACCTAATGACCTTATGAAACAAATTTTACCATCACCATGCCAAGAAATTCATGTCACTTCAATATCCGATCAGCTTATTGAAACTCAAGAATTCAAGTAGGTTATCTTTGAGAAGTAGAAACTAAACAAACCCCAACCGTCATGCAATGCAGTATCCCTAGCTTATATTAATAATAATAACTCTAAAGACAACAGCACGATAGCTGTGAGAAACCTATGTGAATGAAATGCTTTTTATATGAAAAATGTGCAATGCAAATTTTAATCGAAGTGATCAAAACAATATCACTAGTAATACGACTACAGATATTTCTATTTCATCAAAGAAACATTTCTAAAAAACGTGATTTTCAACGTATGTCGTTATATCCAATTGTTTGCGTAAACATTTTTCTGACAAATAAAGTAACATGCAGAGTTATTTACATTTGGATCAAAATTGCACGACCTTACCCATGTATGAAACATCGACAGGAAATTTCGATACATCGATATCCGAAAATAAATGTATGCATAATCATCAAGCATAAATGCTTTATTTATTTTTAAGCGCTGTTTTGAAATGCTCAAGAGTTTTTAATTTGAACATTATTTGTGTTATTTTTTCAACATAATTTCTCAGATGTGCAATACATTTATTCCAACGATGCTCCAAGGTCATTTATAATTTCTGAAGTTGTTTCCGCCTTTACTCAAGAAGTTTTTCACCTTGTTAGTTCAAATGAACGGAATGGTACTCTACTATTATGACTTTACCTTCTGAAGAAACACTCTTAGTAAAATTCCTTCAGTGTTCCAAAATACATGCCATAAATTTTTCCTGCATATGTACCTAATTTTTTGGCGTTGAACAAGGGTCTTATGTCCACTTTTTAACTGGTGTGACGCTGACCCAAGTCTCATTCATGTTCAAACGCTCCAAATACTCTTGTGTTTTTGACCTGCTGTTACCAAGCATGGTATGCTATGCCTTTTCTATGCAAATAACCTACGTGTTCCTTGAAATATCCTAAACCCCTTAAATTCGTATGTTATCTATTAACATATCAAGTATTTGTTCAATGAGTTCAACTGTTGTTGCACATTATGATCGTCCTTTATGTGGGTCATCTTTAAACCTGCTAGGGTCGTGTTTAAATTCAGCAGTCCATTTTTGATCTTGGAAATGAAGGAGAAGAATGCCCAGACCCCCATAAACTTTTCTAAGATTTTCTTTGGCGTTAAACCATGTTTTACAACAACACACGACACTCAACACTCGCATTTTATGAACTTTTAGATAGCTGTTTTAAATTAACAATTTGAAAAAGTGAAATAATACTTGAGACGGATGTACCAACGTAAAAAACAGATACCTCCTATTTTCGAAGTTGAGAACGTTCAGAATCAGGTAGCAAGCAAATTATTCTTCTCTTATTTGATAATGTTTTTGGTAAACAATATCACTTATCTCTTCTGAGCAAACCCAATCGAAGAACTACTCTAGGCGGGTGTTGAAACCACGGCATTCAGAGCGGCGCGACTGATCTACTTGGGGTACAGGACTATGAGGTAACGCGAAGTGACAACCATGCCTGATGTGATACCAGGATCGTCTTCCTTTCATCTTTACCGCCGGGGAGGAGCAGAGGTAGGGGAAAAGGAGTGTTTCAATAGACAAAACGCCGACCCGTGTTCACTGCCGACCGCTTACTCGCAAGGGTTGAACTGTTCTTGCTTTTTATTTTTTTTCCCCTCTCTCTCTCTCACTCACTCACTCTTTCTGTGCGTGCGTCGGATTGGCCTCTTTTGACCCTCCAATTTTCAGCAGCTACAGATCATGTTCTGTCGGATGCCTTTATAAACTTGATATACATATACCTGATCAATCATTTTTATTTAAATTGCCGTTACCAAATTGGCCATAATTTTTATCACGCCTCTTGTTTAGCAAGTCAGTGTCCATCGAATAGTAATATAAATTAAGGGTTAAGAACCAAGGCTCGGAAATACGTGATCGTTTGTAGAATTTTCCTATTATTATTATTATTATTATTATTATTATTATTATTGTTATCAGTAATTATTATTATTATTATTATTATTAATATAAACCCTCAGTGGTATTGTTTAGTTTAAAATACACAACACATACAAATACAAAACAGGTTACTTCTAAAACACGCGTAATTTATACGATCGTAATAGAAATGGATTTTTATTGTGGTAAGCTTACAACTGCACATAAAATTATAAATGTAGCATGGACCTTGAGGTCGTAATGCTATACCGTTCATTTAATATAAAAGTTATATACAAGAGCAGCACGTTTGATATTTGTACACCCTGCACAGTGTTCCAGAATCGCCTTACATTTTTTCAAGATTTACTCTCATGCATGCCATGATGGTTGCATCTTTTAGATGTTTTAAGGATGGACAAAATTAAATGTTATGTACGTTTCTTTCCTTTAATTTTCTCTGTAATATTTTATTGAGCTGAAAAACTAAAAATGTTAATACATGTTCAATTTCTCCTCTGTTCGTGAACCTATATTAAATCATTTAGCTCTAAGTGATTCTGATCTGGTGGCGGTTCACCTGGGTATCCAACCTTTCGTCCGTAAGAACAAGGCGTTTGGGAACATGTTTCTTGTCACTGACAGCCCCTGTCTCTCGTAACTTTTTAACAATTTGGCAAACAGTTTCTCTACCTGGAATACGATTGCAAGGATATCGTCTTATCACTTCTCTGCAAGAATTCATGTTCATATGTGTATTCTGCATAAACACCCTACTTAAACACTATATTTATGTACTGCTATAACTAACGAAAAACAGTTAGCACACAATTTACTCAAAATGAAAGCACCGAGCGATACATGAACTCGAAACAATTCGCTGACAAAGTTTCCCTCAAACTAAATACAAGTAGCTAACTGCATATGCATTATACGGCCTTGACGACTGACTTCTCTCAATGAGCAGCCTCGGTGTGCCGGCTCGTAATTAAAATAATCCCACTGTAATGGGGGATGTGTTATGCACACGATTAATTAAAATTTAAAATTATCGTATAAAGGTTTGAAGTTGATAATGCGATATAATGTAATGGTAAATGTCTAAGGGAATCCTGCTGAGCAGGTGAATTACAACTGCGATACAGTTTTGTTATTATGGAATTTTGCTGGTGAGTAACTTACGTTACATAGGTCGGCAGTATCATCTTGAAATAATAAAGAAGCGCTGTTAGGACTTGAGTCTTAATCGCTGTTATTTTCATTGACACATTGGTTAGGACATACCAGCTCTTTACTTTTATCGCATTTTTTGGAGTAAAATTCTATCTGTTTCCTTAAAGTTGCATCATCCTGCGTTCCAATTATGTCCAATTGAAATGTTTTCCTCCTGCGTCTCATTACACGAATTCCACGCCAAAAAAAAAAAAAAAAAAAAAAAAAAAAAACACGCCCAGTCTGTCTTCGATGTACCCTCCTGAGTGAGACAAAAATTTAAATCAAATTACGGTGTTTAATACTCGGATTATCGCAAGTTCCAATTTATGAATATGAAAAACGTTAGTCCACTATTAACACACAGGTGGTAGCTGGTACGTACTAAGAATACGCTCAGCCAACGCTTTACAGTATGATGAACCATACGCCTTGTGAATGTCAGCCAGCTTTTCATGCCTATCATTCCTTTCAGCAACAACCATACTGTCCATACACCAAAAATTAATATGTAATTTAATTAATTGAAGCTCAATATAACAATCGTCCATAAAATTTACCTATTATAGTTCTCAAAATGACTTACCACTTCCAGATAACATAGTGCGTAACTTGTGGTTAGACTGCTGTCTGCGCTTTTTTTTTTTTTTTTTTTTTTTTTTGATTGTCTATGACACACGTCTCATCGCAACGTAGCTACGGAGTTGGAATGCTTGTAGCCCCACATTGAAGCTTCTGAACCATCCATTTTCCATTGTAAAAATTATACATTATCAAATTCCCTTTTTACTAGTAAATTCTTAACATTTTTTCTGCACATGTTATTATCGACATAATAACATTCCTGGTTTAAACACAAATTTCCACAAAGAAAATTAATTTTAAATCATTAAAAAATAATGTTTAAATTGTCCACGACTAAGGTAGTTGGAAATTCTCAGTTTTATACTTACATCTATATTAATTCCATATCTCAAAGATAAACCGTCATAATAACCGTCATAACCCAAAAGTCCCATCAATTAAGACTCTGATAAACTTCTAATTATTTGCGATATTATAAACTGTGTTAAAACAGTTGTAACTATTCTGATAACGGTTAAATATGTTAATTTTATCATTTTTCAGGATTTTTGTACAGGTACGTTTTAGAATGTGAACCCCTTTTTCTTTGCCCGATTTTTCCTTAATAATTATGCTTGCTTTAATAAAAATGATTGGTTCAACATCTCCATCTTTCTTGTTTTTTTAATGTTTTCTCTTAAATTCTTTTGAAATCCAGTGTTAAAGATTTAAGTATATCGCTAGATTAACATGGTACGCATTCTTTCATTATTTGGTGGCTATTTTAGTAAATGGCAACAGGTAAAGTTAAAAACAGAGAGTCGAGATACATTTTCCTTCAATTTTTTCAACGTTTTTGTTTTTTGCGCTTTTATTTCGATGTTTTTCAGGTACAAATGTTTTCTTCGCCTCTAAACGCAACTTTGTTTGCAACAGTGTAGAAAGAAAAGCGGGTAGCTACTTGTTGAACTGTTGAGTTTTTTTTTCCCCTCCTCCAGGGCTGGACAACAGTAAATGGTTATAATTAAGATAATTGTATGGACCCTTGCCCCCGGGGGGCGGGCTACCACAACCGCTTTACTATCGATGCTATCGGAAGCGGGTGTTGTCGACTGTGTCGAGTCGAGATGATGTCGATACGCACTCTTCTTGTTTGTAGACTGCAGTTCTCGAGTAAAACGGAACGAGAGAGAGGGGGATACATGTCTGGGTGTGGTGTTGCTATTGCTTGTAGTAGTGCAGAGAGGGACTGTATTTCAGAAGTTAACGTTGGTTGCTATGGAAATGTGATGCAAACCAAGCGCATTATCATATGACTAAAGTACAATGCAAAACGTTCATGTGAGAATAAGTAACACTTTGATTGTTAGAAATTTTCTTCGTCTACTCTGAAGAAAGGCATTCATGAAATTCTAAATTCTACCCCTGCTTCTTTTAAGGAATTAAAGGAATGGTGATCTAAAATGCACGAGAAGCTAAAATTATAATTAAAATTATTTATATAAATTCCTTCTCATATTGTCGCGACCCCCTGCTAAATCATAATTTTGCAACTTATTTAACAAACTGGGTCGAACTAGGTACTTTGCTCCAATACTAAATACGAAGAAATTCTAACCATCATTAATAAAAATGGGATCAAATTAAGGAAATATCGGACATATGTTGCATGACCTTCGCTTCCAAGTGCTTCTACATCCGCCATATTCGCCGAATTTGACTTCCAGCGATTACTTTTTGTTGCCAAACCTGAAGAAATGACTGGGTGGATGAAGATTCACATTCAGGTTAAAGCTGAGACAGACGCTTATTTTTCGCGTTGGACACATCTTATTTAACTGAGAGTATTAAAAAGTGGAAAGTCCTTGAATTTAATGTATTGATTTACAAGTGACTATATAGGGGAAAAAAATATTTCTCTTAAATGTTATACTTTCTTGATCAGGTCGAGAACTTTTTAAACGCCCCGTATATGTATGCGAAAATATTACTTGAAGCAATTATAAGTACTTTCTCCCCTCATAAACATGGCATTATGCATAGTCACTGTAGAAGAAGAATGCTCTTCTCTTATCTGCAGAGTTAGTGTTGAATACTTAAAATCTCAAAAAACTGAAATTGCTTCTGCTGTACACTATGGGTGTGTGCGGCTCTTAAAGTTTCAAGGAATAGTACACAAATTGTTTTAAAAAAAGTGATTTATTGAATCGAACAATTTTCAAAAACACATTATGTACGCAAAAAAAAACTATGATAAACTGCAAAATTCACAGGAGAGACTTTAATTACAAACGCTTGATATGTTCTGTGACGACGTTAGAGTGCTGATTTTGAAAACGAATGATGGCAGGAAGATATTAATGGAATAACGATTCCATTGTAATAAGTAGAATTCATGCCTACTTGCTTTGGCAACCTCTGTGTTGGCATTATCTGTCCATAAGGCATAAAATTTTGTAACGTTAAGGTAACCAGGAAGTGTAAATCTAGCAATTAATGTAACATTTTACATTTTTCGCTGTATCTCAGAAATGTATAAAGTTATCAATGTGAAATTTTTAAGAGATATTAAGAAAACTTAACTAAAGATGCTATATAAATTTTAATTCTCTAATGAAAATAACATTTTTTTAAAAGTTTTAAACCAAAATAAAATCTGGTTAAAAAACTAAAAACGCTGTTACATAATCAGGCATTTTTCTTATAAACTAGCGATGGAATTGGAATAACTTTTTTTTTTACTTAAACTGTACAACCCCGCTATGTTGGGAACTAGAATAATATATCTATGCTAGTTGTTTTAAAAGAAATTAATTTTCAAATTTTGGAAAAAAATAGAAATATTTTTAATTTCTTGTTGGTTTTCATTTTTATCAACTAATAGTGATATTTAAATACTTCTAGTTAACACGCTTCACATTTGCATACATTATGTGTGTGCACATTTCCACAAGATTGGTCCAGCCAGCCAATCCCGAGAAAAATGCACATTTATGTAAAAAATTTAAGTTATCGGGAAATAAAATTTATTTTTTTTTAAAAACTTTTTATGTGCATTAGAAAATTAAAATTTACAGAGCATCTTTAGTTGAGTATTCTTAATATCTCATAAAATGTTATATTGATAGCTTTATAAATTTCTGAGATACAGTGCAAAATATACTGCTGCATTATTTGCTGGATTAACACTTCCTGGTTACATAATAATGAAATGTTTCTATGAACCTCACATGATGAGTATCTGGGTCTCCAAGAGATACCTACTGTGCAATAACAGCAGATGTAAACTTCTTAGTTGTACACACATATACAGCTGGACCCGAATTATGACGCGCCACCAGTCACTCCATCTTCATCAACTCAGACAAAGTCCAGTAGCCATTGTTGTGCCGGTACCTACTTTCTTGTGAGGTTTTGCCGAAGAAACATCGTATTATCTCTTGAAAAAAGAAGATATTTTGGAAAAGGTTTGTTTACCACATTTCCTTGCATTGTGCGGTCGCGCAACGCTCCCCCATACCCTGGGCTGTTTGCACAATGAGAAAAAATAACAAACACTTGGTCAGTTGGGTGCTTTTCTTGAATCAGTTGACCTGCTTTGCTGTTTGTTGCTAGTCGTGATCATGAACCATCGGCTTGAGTTACCACCATCACATAGCTTTAGAAGGTACTTAATACTTGCTTTATCACACAATGAAAGTTCTTAAACTGACTTTTCTTGGTTACAAGCAACAAGAAGATAACCGCCTATAGTGCCTCAGTTGTAAAAAAGGGCATTAAACATATTTAAAAAAGCTGTTTTTTCAAGGTTTCAACCGTCATAGTCAGCTGCTTGTCACAGAGAACATTTTTCATCATGGATAAAGAACGTTCTACTTCCACTGAAGTGATTGGAGCAAGCTATTTCGGAAGGACTCGTACCAATTACAACAGAAAATACACCTTTCAGAATGAGTAAGACAAAGTAAAGTAATTTTAAATAGTCCTGGCAAATAAGCAAAAGATGCAAAGTGGCTTCTGGTCGAGTTCATTTTCTGTTTATGCGTTTATAGGAGAATCGTGTTAGTACCTCTCTTACTTCCATATTGAACACATTGTAGGGACGATTTATTGCACAACTGCACAGCTCTCATCTTTCTCGCTTGCAATTGTTTGTTGCATTTATGCCCGGCACAAACTTCCTAGATTTGTCTCGCGCAGATCGATACAAGGTCATTCGCCAGGACTATTCAAAACTACAGTACTTCCCTCATCCTCTATTTCTTGGAATTCGTATACTCAAGGTAACCGTACGTTCCTTTCACTAATGAAGGCTCTGCTATTTAAAAAACTTAAGTGAATGGGTCGAGGAGAAAAGTTTTGACTGCTTGAAAAGAAATAAATGTATAACAAGACTCTCAAAAATGCATATTTTTGTGAGGTCATTTAACTTGTACTATAACTTTTTCACTTCGATATGTTGAAATTATTTATGTGCTTTTTTAATGTGTAAATAATTGCAGAAAACTCCATAAAGATGCAAAACAGACAAGGAAAAAAAAAAACTTAAATTGGCAACAAAAGCCAAAAAAGGCAAAAAGGCAAAATAAAAACCTGCCCTACCGACCCCAAATGCAGGAAACATGTTTATTTCTATCTGACTCTAAATATTCACCCAGATAGAAAATGCATTTTGCTTAACTTCCGGACTCTAGTTATAACATTTTAAACACACTGTTTAAAATTTAAATATAACATTTGAAAATTCTAAGTCGGGTGACTGGGGGTGAAATGTTGAAACATAAAACGTAATCAACATGGTTTTAAACTTCCCACTTAATATCTAAATTAACGCGTTTCTTGTTTAAATTAAAGTAACTTTATTCAAGTATTCAGTCTAGCATTGTTGAAAATAATAAAAAAAACTCTGTATTTATGACTAAGCCCCTTACTCTGCAAGCATCATTTAATAATTTGTTCCGAACTGTACTATAGCCATAATACATTCCATTTCGGAGGCACGGCTTCTCTACAGGAGAGCTGCAATTACTTTGTTTGGAATAACGTAAGCCACTGCGGTAGTCGTGATGATTGCAAGGAACACGTGATGAGAGTCGACACCTGCCCACAATCCGGATCGCTATCAAGCTGGGATTTCTTCGCTTCACTAAGCACTTTGAGGTTCGATTCCCGACCGGGTCTTGCGGTTCGAGAATTCCTGACATCATTATCTGCTCCACTGCTTCTCATATTACCCATCTCAATCACCCGGGAGCTGAGCACAGAGAGCACTCGTGAAGCGGCATTTTCTGCCTGTCTGCTTTTTTTGTCCTACCGAAAAGCGGCGATGTTGTCGGTGATGTAGCTTGCGATGGCCGGTTAAGGGAGCCGCTTACAGTCGGTAATACTTGTAGGAGATTTTCATAATGTGCTAACTGCGGGAGTATTTTATTTTTCACTAAAATTGTGAAAACATGCATCATGAAATTCCCTTCTCATTTCTGTCGAACTTATGAGCTTTGTTCGCAAACATAACACACCGGAAGTCTTTGATGTAGATTGGGTTGGTAAACGCAGAAAAAATATTCGGTTTTTTTAGCCGTGCTCAAAGACTGTCCGTTTGTCCTTATGTCCCCGAGAGTCCCAGTCAGAGTACCCCAAGCTCCCTCAGAAGGGCCGCTTTCACACCAGACACCAGTGCAAAAACTTTTCTAAAGCGCAAACCACTGCCACACCGCACACAACGCAGCCCGCCTATCCTCGCCTGGCACTTTTGAACCTACAACGAAATGAAAATGAAGTGAAATGGAAGACCGGGAAATTCTTGGAAAGGAAAAGTCCAGGTGAAAACATGAAAAAACCTAAAGTCAGGATGACCAGCCTCAGGATTTGAACCTGGGTTCTCCGGAATTGTGAGGCCCAAGCGTTATCACGTGAACCACCCTACTCAATAAAGTTATTGTAATTTTAACGATAAAAGTCATAACTTCAAATGAATTTGTAATAGAAAACAAAAAAGTGTTAGTTCTAAAACATCAAATGTACGTTCAGTTTATTTATATAAATAGCAGATATTACATTCACAGTAAAGCCACCCGAGTGAGCCTAAGTTCTTGTGTAGGTGTTATTAAGAAATGATAGTTATAGTAAATGTACGTTAAAGAGGCAGTCATAAACTAATAAATTACTTATTTCTAATAAAATACCAATATTATTGACCAGGAAAATACTGCTATATACATATATAAGTAATGATAAGTTAATGAAACTAAAACAATGTAATGTGTTGTTAAATCTGCTCAAATTTCATCTACTTAACTGTGAATTGTTTTTCATCACATGGGTTTAATACTGAAGTAATAAATTCCTTCCGTTTTTTTAACCCTACTGAAGTGAAACATTTGGTTTCGTTTAATACATGTCGTTCGTTATCTCTGGGTTATGACCATGAATTCTGTACAAATAAAGTTTTTTTTTTTTTGATTGTCTGAAAGTTTGTGTAACAAATTTTTAGTATACGCTTTTGTCATAGTGGAGTTAGATTAGTTTTCCTAATGCCATCCTATACAGTGATTTCATATTGATTAACTGGTTGAACCAGAGCTAAGTAGATTAAGCGAATAATATCTATAGGATAATCTCGGGGGGTTACGAATTATTATCTTGCGCAATCTATTGCATATATAGCCATGTAATATTCCTTAAATATTTAACGAATATATCCAAATCTCACAAACTATGCTGGAACAATTTTGTGAGCATAGCAAAAATACAGAGCTGTCACTAAACAAACTGAAGACAGATTTAATTTCAAATGGATTAAAAATAGATGGAACGGTCCTCACATATGTGAGCGAATATACATACCTAGGACAACAGATTTCCTTCCATGATAAAATGGAAAAAGAAGTACAAAGAAAGATCTCATTAACCTGGAGAGCATTTTGGGTCCTTAAATGTATATTGTTAGACCAAACACTAACTAAGAAAATCAGATTCCAGACGCTCGAAACCTGTGTATACCTGTATTACTTTATGGGTGCCAGACATGGTCCATAACAGTAAAAACAAGAGAACAAAATTCAAATATGTCAAAGAAAAATGCAACACAAGATCCCGGGAATAACTTTGAAGGACAAAATACCTATAATATTAATAAATCAGTTATCTCAGACAACAGACTGCACAAATAGCTACCAGAATCAAATGACAATGGGGCGGTCACGTCGCAAGAATGCAGGACAATAGGTGGACCTACAAGATCTCCATGTGAGACCCCCGGATAGGAAAAAGGACATATGGCAGACCCAGAAGAAGCTGCGACAGATCTCTTCAAGGAACATGCAGGTCCAGATTGGTCGAGGGTAGCAAGAGGAAGAGAAAAATGGAAACCTCTCGAGAAGCAACTAGTGCAGTGAGAAATGGAGTAACCAAAGAACAAATCAGTCAAGAGTGCCTTAAACAACATACGACTAAATATCGTGGAATAACTCACCATGTTAGGGGAAAAGCGAGCTATCCGTACTTGTTAGGAGACCTTTGTCCTTAAGAGACACAATAGGCTAAACCCAAACCTATAGTTGGCCAATACATTTATAAATGTTCATTGCAGTTAATTATCTTAGGCCAGAGAACGTTAAAGAAAATGGAATTAAAACATTTTTTAAAATATTGAGGCAGCAGATTTTTATCTTTCATTATATTTATACCCTTATTTGCACTTGTGCAAGTATCATTCCAGCTGAACATCACTAAATATTATATTCTGTCGTCTACATGTGAAGTTGTAGATCCCATTTTTTAACATTTATTTCTAATAAATAGTTTATGTAAATTAAAAGTTATTTGTGCCCTAGTTTCCCGTGACACGTAATTTTTTTTCGATCTGTTTCTTAAATATGATTTAAATATAAATTTAGAGCAACTCCTTTGATTTCTATAGAATCGGGCTTACCAAAAAGTAACTTATGATTTATTACGTCAAGACTAATCAAATACCCAGAACTTTTTTTTTTCCGTTGTCTAATTCTTGAACGCTTTTGAAGTCATGTTTATTAAAGCATCATCCGTACTTAAGTTTTTACGAAACCCATACTGGTTTGTTTCAGTAACTAATGTTTTTTTTTTTAATAAGACGTAATTTGGACTTTTATACATTTTTGGAGGACTTTGGAAAGAGTAGGCAATTATAAAATTGATCTGTACGCGTTATAATACCGTTTATCGCCAGATTTATGTAATGACACTACTAGGGCAAAATTTAAGGGATGATGGAAATATTTCATTAGTTTGTAGTATTTCTTTTCTTAAACTTTTTCAACTGTGTCAATATGTTGTAAGAGATTCCATGCTGTACAATGCTATTTCAATAGTTTTCGGGCAAGCATGCACAGTGCAATTAGAATGAACAATTACAGGGTCACTAATGTCACTCGGGATGTAGCTATGGGGTCACTAATGTCACTCGGGATGTAGCTCCCGGGTGACAGGTCGAGCATCAGCTCGTAAAATGCTCCTTACAATGTCGTAACTATAAGTGGATTATGGATCTTACCTTAGAGTAAATGTTGAAAGTATCCTCCTTGCGCTCATGTACAAGCTGCGCAACGGTAGAATGTTGTCACTCACTCATTTAAGTTCATTAACAGAAATTCTGATTATTTCATGTTCAGTATTAGCCTGGAGTTCATCTAATGAATGGAAATTATCGAAAAATATTTTATCTTTCAAACTATTCTATAAATAAAAATCACAAGTGATTAAATCGGGGGAGCGCAAGGGCCACAAACCAACTTCTCAATTATTGCATTTAATGATTTTGAGCCGTACGTGCGCTTGCAAAGTCCTATTGGAACCAACCGTACACTTTTATTCTTCTGTCAATTGCTGAGGAAACGGTGTCAAAGTTAATGTTAATAAGGATGCGAATTTATTGTCTCATTAAAAAATATTGGATTTATTATTGTTTTTACACTCGTCACATATCAGACTCACATTTTTTGTCATAAAGCGGGATTTTATGCAAAAATCAGTGCTGATTTTTCCTAACATCGATGTCCACACTTTTGTCTTTTCAAACACGCATTTAGATGAAACCATGATTCGTCTATGAAGATAAAAAGCTGTGAATCAGTTTCACCACTTCAGAAATAAATTACAACAATTCACTGTTTGAATTATACAAGCTTATCGCCAAGCATGATCACATATACCTTTATGGTTTAACATAAACTGCTTTTGCAGAAGTTGGAAAAACGTTTGACTGTTGTGCAATTTTTGTGGCAAACGCTCTAGATTGACTCCGATTTCATCCAATGTTTCCCGTATTAAGACTATTCGTTTTCGAGAACGCGTTTTGTCCAACACTGTACCTGTGGTTTCAAATGTATCCACTGGTCTTTGTATAGCACATACTGAGTTGGGGAAAGTCTAAATCAACTCTCTTCAAGCACGAATAGTAATAGTAATTTTAGAGTGAACGTTACAAACGACAACTCGTCTTTCATAGTCAAATGCCGCATACGTGTCACTTCTAGAACTTTGACATCAACTAATAAGAACTGTGCACGCATAAGTTTTGTTCTTGGGTGTTTCTAAGACCTTGAATGAAATCATTTAACGTCAAGGGGAGTACCGGTCAATACAGTGGCGTTCCTCCAGGAAGCATATGCTGTTTATGCGGTAGCCATGTATTTTAATGACCCTATGTTTTATATTTTGCTTTATAAGTACGAAGGAAAGCCGGAGTTAAAGTTTTGTAACTTTCAATTTCAAGGTTTCCTTAGTGGTCAGTAATACTATTTTACTTGGTTTTAACAAACATTGTGATTTTCTCCTACTAAAAACTACAGTTTCAGCATTACAGAAGCAGATTCACAAATGTTGTGCGCATTTCTCCACCATTAGAATTATTTCTCAAAGCTACCTAAGGAAAAAAAGAAGTTAAAAGGGAACCTTGAAGCGTTCTCTCCGTATTTCATCCGTTGCGGGTGCAAGTGGTACTAAAGTTCCTTTTGCTAATATCCGTAATTAATTATGACCCCTGCATCTCATATATCCTGAAGAGAACACGAGCAAAGTAAACAAAACGCCATATGTACACAACTGGTTTTTGCCAGTCGGAACAACAAAAGAGCATCGGCAAAGGAACGGATCGGACATGTTCAAAAAATTAAACACGCGGGCAGAACAAAAACCAATGCGCCCTGTTGTTCAGTTACAACTTCTGTGGCACGACGCTTGCCCATCGAGCACGAACTGGCCATCATCTGTGCATGGTAAAAGTTTGCTCAGGATTGGACTCTCCGCCTTTCTTAAAAAAAATATCCTTCATTGCTCTAGCTCTAAAAATACTTTAAACTACCGTTGGCTATTAGTTTTATTAATATATAAATTTAAAAATTCTTGGCAAACTGCATTTTTATCCAATTTCCATTTTTGTGATCTGCCGGAAGTTTAAGAAAATACAAAATTATAAATACTGTTATCATAGAAGGAATAAAGGTACAGCATTTTATATTTTGGTTGTATAAAAAGACACACATGTTTATAACGAATAGAGGAAAACATATTATTTAAATATGTATTGTGCTGGTTGACGGAAGAAAGGAGGAGAAATACATTTACAGAACAATGAGAGAGGGGGGGATAATTGTAAGAGGAACATTGGAAGGATAGAAAGGTATGATTGTTGGAGATTGGCCAAAATATTCTTCTGAGTTTAAAGTTTGGTTACTCTAAAACCAAGAATGTTAGAAAACACTTCTTTATATAAAATATAAATTAAAGTTTCTATTTTTAGAACATTTAGCATAACTTTGATACCCTACATAGACGTTTTGTTACCAAATCCACTATAAAGAACTGCTATTTCCCATTAAATTAATAATAGCAACAAGCGTAATTAGTTCATTTTACAAAAATAGGCAATATACTTTACAGTAATGCTAAGATGTATAAGAATCGATCACTAACTTTTGAATAATATACATTACGCTTCTTTTCCACTGTCATTGATGAATTTGATTTTTTCCTGAGAGATTGAAGGCAATAGATATTAATTTTATTCATGCAGCTTCAACACATTTTCGAACAGTTTTATGCCCTAATTAAAATAAAAAGTATTTGCTATATATTATAAATATACAAAAACTTAATCTAGACATTGTATTAAGAACCAACCACATATGTAATTATCATGACTTCAGAACTACGGACATGTAAACTGAGGGACTAATGTATTTATTTAGTTTGCCGCCCTAATGCCATTTTCAAATATTAAAAAGCCTATAAAATTAGAATAAAAATTTTAAATAATAAAAATGTTGTCAGTGTAAATTTTAATTTAGCACCTAAGTAACAAAATTATATTAATATTTTACTGCATACAGAAGATAATAATACTAATATGGAATAATTTTAAATTACACGTTAAACACTATATTATAAAATCCATCAATCTTATATACAGGATTTGCTATCAGTGTGTTACGTATCAATCTCTTATACGGCAAACATCGTATTTTAGACGGAAAATTATTATAACATTTATAGGGCATATATAGAAAACTGTTTATCGTTTTGTTATATTTATATTTATTTATATAAATATTCTCTCTATATTTAGTGAGGTAATTATGATATGATGTCCTCCTTTAAATGACTTCCTACATACAAGAGACAAAACAATGGTTAGGTAAGTATGCCCAAATCAACAAAAAGTAGTTTGCAATGTTGTCTCAGAGGAACTGCATGTTAAAATATCTTTTATCATCATGTTTATATAAAATCACAATTGCTCATAATTTTAATAAAAATTCAAAGCATATACAGCGTGGCGCAGAGAAACGGGAAAATTTGACTACAGTCCTGGCAGCTGTGTAGCCCAGCAGTTGTTCGGAACCAATGCGACAATGTTGCGAAGGCTTTGCCTGGAGCATTGGAATGGTGTGGAACATGCTGTCATTGTGAGAGCTTTTTACAAACACGGTGTCAGTATGACTGCTGCTCAAGGAGTATTTCGCTAGGTAGTCATGGACATATTCCATCGTCTTATGCGATTACAATGTTGGTGCGTAATGTTGAAGAAACGGGTTCAACCTTGAAAAAGAAGCCCCCAGGTGGCATTCGAACGGTACATACGCCAGAGAAGACTGAAGCGGTTACATCGAGAGAAGCCCTCGCCGCCATCCGTTCGACAACACGCATCGGCGTTACACATTGCACGACTACACATATCTTAACAGGGAAAACACGTGGTTTCAGCAGAACGGAGCCACGTCACATACAATCGACAATCGATGGAAGCCGTTTGTCAATTGTTTGCAAGTCGCGTCATTTCACGTAACGGTGACATTCCATGGCCTCCGAGATCCCCCGATCTTAGTGTTTGCGATTTCTTCCTGTGGAGACATTTTAAAAGCAACATGTGCTGCAAACATCGCTGAACTAAAACAGAGGATTGAAGACTAAATCATTGGCATACACCGAACATTCCAGAGTTTGCGCTACAGGCTATCAAATTGTGTACATCTTTCCGATGTCATCTTCAAGAAGTAAAATACCAAGTGATATTTTTATATTAAAACATAAATAATGATTTCCCTGTGTTTGTTTGTGCAACTTCAGTTAATTTACATTTTCCCATTTCCCTGCGCCACCTGGTAATCTTCTTTGCAATATAAACATTGTGAGTGTTCCAACCAAAGCCCATCTTCAAGACGTATGCCAAGAATTTATGAGAAAAAATAATGTACTATTTTCTTAACAACAATTGAATCACATAACTAAAATACATTATCTTAAATGGCTAAAAGAACTAATAAAAGTAACAACCTCTTTTAATTAAATATCTGTTCGATCTCACATTACTATTGGAAATAAGCATTTCAGGGAAAGCCACTGTCTTAATAATGAAATGATAAAGACGTAAATACATTAATTGGCAACATATCAGGTAATATGCGATACCATACTTAGAATAATAAAGAATTAAAAATATTAAACAGCAATAAGTTACTGTAATCAGGGTACCAAACCTCAAAGTTCAGATGTGACATATCTAAGGGGCGGGGCAGTAAATACATATGCCCAACTTAAAAACTTAAATGTATACATCTAAGAGAAATAATGTTTCTAACTGGAAATAGGATATAAATTAACATTAATAATATAGTTAAGTATGAAGCCTTGGTCTCAAGTACTCGAAGGTTTAATCTCTGTAACCAGATAACCGTAGATATGTCCAGAATATAAGAGACTCAGATATGGGGGATTTGAAGTTGTGATCGGACAGGGCACATGCCAACTCAGATGGAAGATCATCGGCACGTTAAGTCGAAAATCAAGGTGAAGTCTGGGCCGTAACCTCGAGTTTTCCTATCTAATTCTAATTCCGAAAGCTAAACACATCATAATAATAGACAACATGTAGCACAAATTACCTACACACACTGTCAGAGTGAGTATATAATCTGAAAAATGAAGAAAACAAGATTGATAGCCTGGTAAAAAATACACAAAAATTGAAGTGAATCATTATTTATAATTATAATTACAGAGCGTTCCCTTTAAATATATCTAATTTCAAATTAATGTAAAACGTTAATGGTTAAGGATATAATGAAACAGAAAATGCCATCTGAAAGGTAAACTCATCAAATTTTGTAATGATTTCAATTAACAACAAAAGATGGTGCAGGGGTCGGGTCATAAATGAAGTAATTGGATCTTTCCTCTTCGTGGAAAAATCAACCACTGGCATCATGTACCAAGACATGTTCTTACCTCAAATTCAACACCTACAAGAGGTCCATTTTCAGCAAGATGGCTCCCCGCCCCATTGGTACAGAATTGTTCGCAGTACCCTGGATGAGACTCCTCCTTGCCCTTGCATTGGTAGAAAAAGACCGATCGCATGACCTCTTGGATTTTGTTCCTTTGAGGGTACATAAAGGATAAAGTTTATGCCACCCCAGTCAGAGACTTTCTGGATCTTCGGGAGCGCATTGTTGCAGCCATCGCCAGCGTGACGCAGTACATGTTGTAATATACATGGCAGGAAATTTTCTACCGCCTTGATATCGTCACTGTAACTGCTGAGGTGACTTGTTTCAACAAAATCTAGCAAATCCTGTGTTCAAAAAATTGGTGAGTTTTCCTTTTGGATTATACTCTGTGTTTCGTTATATCTTTAAACATTAATGCTTTACAGTAATCTGAAATTAGGACCATTCAAGGGGAATGCTTTCTGAATGTAATTTAATTTAATATTCAAACAATAACATAATTAGAAGCTTCAAAGTTGAAAGTGCTTAATTAAGAAGCAATTACTGTACAGCACTGTACACTATACACTTACAAGTGAAAACAGTTCATTTTGATATGTCTATACCGTCCATTGTTTTTACTAGGTATCGTTGCGCCGGAGGTTGTTCAACTGTTCTTATGGATTCCAAATAGACCTTAAGAACAAAATAAATGGGATTACAAATTGATAAATTGTAAAACACAGAACTGAAAAAAGAAAAGAAAAGAAAAATCACGAAAATATCAGAAACTCAACATACTACCAACCCAATTATAATTATACAATTTTCAGGTAGCGAAGAAAAAAATATGCCTTCACTCTTTCTAAAAATCAATGTAGAGATTTCAACTGAATCTAGTTTCAGAGAGAGAGAGAAAAAACTAGAAACAACAAATAAAAACTTGCAATTATGTTGTTTATTTTTTCTGCAGCTTTTTGAATTACTAGCCAATAAAAACATTCTTCTTTTGGCTCCTTGGCTGGGACATCTTTTAACTTTTCGCTTCAGAGTATTTTTATATATGGCAATGAAACATAGCCACAAAGTCTTCGAGAGAGTAACACAAAGCAGTAAAACGACCGAGTATATGTATGTGTGAGTAACACAGGGGTCCAGACACAAGAAAACAGGTTGGGATGCTGCAATCTCTACGTCTGATCGTCCTGCTATAGTTTATTGCCACGTTCGTGTTACTCTCATTATGGTCAGCGCCTCCGTAAGGGGAAGGTTGGGGGGGAGGCACTACAGCGAGGAAAGGCAATTGTAATTATCCCAGATGGCGTCTGTTATTTGTCAGTGTTTATCCATTTGCTAATCTCTTCTTCTCGGCAAGAGAAGTGCAGCCAACGTTGGTAAGCGGCACAGGAGCAAGAATTTTAATAATAATGATTTTAATCACCCAAAATCGTTCCAGAAATGAATGATGCAATTAATTCAAACTTCCAAGACGTTACTGTAAGTCTGTTAAATATACACTCTTATCAATTGTTTGAGCAAGTGTCATTGTAACTCCGTACGAATGTCTTTCTTGGCCGTGTATGTAAAACAGGCTTACAATCGTTTGAAAGAGAATTAATATACTTTAAAACCAAACCCATTCTCTCGATCTCTGAATTTCTGAAGCAATCCTAAATATTTCTTCGGCTGACTCATAAATAATTTTTTATGTTACAGAGCTGGCCAAGGCTCGTCACTTGGAATACTTGTTAAAATATAAAATATTACAAAAATTGATAGTACTTTTTTTAAAAAAGCTACCCATACTTTATATAATGAATTAAAATGGTTTTATTTATTTAACAAAAAGTGTTTAAAAAGATTAAAATTAACAACACAAATGTTCAATTGCTTTCCCCCATCTTCACACCTCGCATCTTCCCACCGCACACAGCACCAACCCACTCGCCTGGTACTTTCAATGAATGTAAATGTGCATCTGAACAGAGATATATTCTGTTTTTATGTCCTTGTTGTTTGTTCTTCGTTAGTTCTTTATCACTTTGAAGCTCTATTTCAAGCCTGATGACATTTTTGGAAGCCTGTGCTCGTTTTGGGCAATGATCACAATACAATTTTCATATATACCGTGAGTGTTTCTTGCATTCTCCACAGGTAATGCAGTGCAAATGTCTTATTTTAACTGGTTCAGATAAACATAATAAAGTTAGAGGCTTACATGATGTTAATCAACTCTTAAATTAATGGATGATAATTACGATCTTGTTGTCTCTTTTCTATGAAATGTCGGTACTTGTGATCTAGTGGTACCCATACTTGCCTCGTAGACCCAAGATCGCGGGTTCACTCCCGGCCAGGGTCGATGGATTTTTTCGGCGTAAAAATCCTAAATATAGCTTCCTATCATGGGTACCCTATCGTAGATTTATGGCACGTAATAGAACCTCAAACTTGAAAGAAGAGGCCTCTGAGCAAAATTTATCGGCCATTTTATACCCTGAATTGAATAGGACGCTAATGACCTGAGGTCTTAAAGAGCGTCCGCAAATAAATCAAACTAATGAAAAAAAAAATCTTTGAAATAAATGCATTTTTTGTTAGCTTATTCCATAATCTAGCTCACATTTTACAGTACCTAAGCACTGTAATAACAGAAATAAATTGCGGTTAGTTAATTAATGTAAAAACAAGGTGCCATGGTCTTGAAACAAGGCGTATAAAAACAAACACGCTAGAAGTTAACCGAGCGCATCTTGTAAGCTTCCAGCAAAGAGGATAACGACATTAAGGACTTAGATCTGCGCTGAGCGTTGCCAATGGAAAATTCTCAGGCTTCCAGCTTTTGTTAAGAGATATTTACCTGGTCACGAGGAATGCAAATATTGACATCTCATTTCTTCAAGCAAACACGTTATGCTAAAACATTAAACAAAAATATGTTATGCGCTCTCCGCGGTTTATCCGGTACATATAGTCATAAGACTATGTACAAACGTAAAATTAAATATATGAAAGGGTGAACAGGAAACCAACAATGGTTGAAATAACTGGATGTAGAGAACTGAACTTTAAACTTTAAAACTCATCAATATGTATGCATATTTTTATACATTTTAGTGCTTATTGCTGTACCTTACGATATTGTTATTTATGAGACAAATGAAAACTTTAAAATGTCAAGAAAATATTTTTTAAAAATGTAAACAAACATTTTGGGGAAAAAGAAAAGAGTTCGATCTCACACACAATGCTATTTATTGTTAGCGACATCACAAAGATTTTTATAGTCTTCATGAGTTATTTTCACTGTATTTATTATAGAACTCCTTTGGATTATTTAATAATTTCGTATGAAAATAAATTAAATAAAAAATAATTACTAGTCTTGTCATAGATACAGTCACAACTTTTGACAGTGGTTGTACTTTTATTGTTTGCTATGTCACAAAAATTATTACTTGTTCATTAGGTATTTTCACTGCACTTTTTCATAGAATTCATTTTGATTACTTCATATTTTCGTATAAAAATAAATCAAATAAAATATAATTTATATCTTGCCATAAGTACTGCTGCAACTTTTGACAGTGGTTCTACTTTTGTTGTGTGCTACGTCACCAAGATTTTTATACTCTTCATGAGATATTTTCACTGCATTTGTTCATAGAACTGCTTTGGATTACTTTATATTTTCGTATAAAAATAAATGAAATAAAAATAATTATTAGGCTTACTATAGATTCTGTTGCAACTTTTGACAGTTGTTGTACTTCCTAAGGCCTAATATGAGACATGCGTCGGTTTAGTTGAGCTATAGAAGTAAGAAGTTGTTTGTAGGAGCTCTTGCGGTAGACTGGGGCGATTATGAAGTAATAGCGCTGCATAAGGTAAGTAAATAGCAGCTGAGATTTTTTCAAAATGCTCCAGAAGCTGAAAATGTCCAAGAGGTTCTTCCGGCGTTCTCTTTAGACTGGAACTGTGAAAGGGTTCCGGACAAGAAAGTTAATGCAATGGCGGCCCGTATACTCAAAAATCCAGTAAGGAGAGTCAGTGATGGCCCGAATTATCCAGATGCCAATGTGATATGCCAGAGATGAAAGGAAAGTCTTTAAGGTGAGATCAGGGGCCCTATTTTACTAATGCGAAGTTTTTAATTTTCCTGTACCTTTTTTTCTCAGAAAGTATTAGAGATATCTCAGTAAAACTTTTATTGCTTATTTTTCATTAATTATAATTTCAGAGCTCTAGTTTAGAGAATGTACTTTATAAAAAAATAAGTTATTATTTTTGTAAAATAACTCTTTTTTATAAAAATAATATTAATATTCACGTACTAAAAGTTCTTATGCAAATGACTTGAAACTAGAACTCAGCAATGTAGATAAGATGTAAACATTTCACGTTTCTGTCTTTATTCGTTTATAAGAAAAAGGTACATACGTTGTGAATTTTTCACTACGACTAAAATAACATTAAGGTTAATATAACTAATTGTCAATTTACATATTAATCTATTTGTTGCTGCATCTTCACACAAAGTAATATTGCCATCACACACATTACAGGGGACAGTTCCACTCAACATTGTAGTTAAAATATTCAAGTCAATCGTTATATTAATATTTCCATGTGCTTACCAGATATCTTTTTCTTGGAAGCACTAGGGGGAGTGTAAGTAATTGACTTATCATTCACGAGTTATTCTCTTCAGAAATAGATCTGTTATTTACATTGTACCTATTGCCATACTTTACTGGATAGGTTTTTAATATATATTCCCTTTGTTTTTAAATGTTTATAAACCCTGATGGAACTAGGCGTGATATTAGAGTACTTAGGAAAGAAAACTGGGATGTATAGCCTGTAAAATTCAAAATAAGCATAAAACTTCCCAATTGCTTCAATTGCTTCAGCAGCTATTACTCTCATTGACATTTAAAACAGTACAAAATACAAAAAATCATAGCCTTCTATAACAAATGGTTTCAGGGATATTTTCATTTTTATGCAATAGTGTGGAGTGTTAAAAAACAGGAGTTTGACACTTAAAACATATTACGTAATTAAAAGAACTTAAATTTTTTCATTAAATGATATACCACATTAATCATAAAATCCAAATAATTATTTGGAACAAAAATGTAAATTTTGATTTTTTCCCCTCCAAATTTTGACCTCTGATCTTACCTTAAGCGTTACGCAGCAAATGGACACCAATGACCCTTTCACCGATGGAAATGTTTTCAAAGTTGATGACGAGTTCTATGCTTATAGTGAGGGGTATACGCCACACGTTCCACAAAAGATCGCAAAAAGGTTCTAAAATCCTGAGCGGCCCTCATCCTGAATAATGAGATGTGAATTACAAGGGCAACTGAACTCCATTTCTGCGAGTAAGGCATAAAAACATGAGCCAAAATGTACCAGGAGACAGTGCTGGAGAAGCTGGTCAGGATCTTCAACAACACTCCCTCTCAGGATCAGAACTGCAGTTTTCAACAAGATTCGGCAGCACCACGTAAGGATCGGACAACCATTCAGTAACTTACGACCAAAGTGTCAGATAATTTCCACCTTTGATTGACCTTCTGATAGCATCCCCTTGGCTACAAATTGTGGTCTGTACTTCAGGATATGACTTGCAAGTATTGGCAGTTTCAAGTGTTCTCTTTGTGAAGACAGCAGGGAATTCCCTTTTCATGTGTTGCGAAATGCAATTATTGATGGATCTCCATAAAGACTTGCGATTTGTATTTATTGCATATTATCTATGTAGCTGATAAAGTTGTGGAACCTTTCCAATAGACAAGTGTTTGATTTCAATTCCAGACGTCATGTCTTGTCTCATTCGTCAGGTGTTTGTTTGAGCAGCTGAAAACCATTTACCTTTCGCAGCAGTGTAAAACTATTTGCCTGTAAATACTACGATTGTCAACTTTAATACATATTTTAGTAACGGCTGCCTAAAGTATCCTTATTAAAGCCTTTAGCATAGTGTATAAGTGGGGACGGCTGGTGTCAGCACATTTTATGTTGCTCCTGGATCCGGTTCCGAGTTGGATGTACTCCTCAATAAATCCATCTGATGTATCGCCGCAGCTAACATAGTTGTCCAACATACAGCTGTTAAACATATAAGTTATAGATTCGTTAATTAAAACATTAACTGTAATAAAAGGTACTTATTTCTTTCAAAATAGAAATGAAATTGAAGCATTTATTACTAAATAAAAGATAATTATATGGAACATCACATTAATTTAGGTGGGTATGTTTTTTTAAGTCTGGTTTTGGGTTTTGATTGTTTATTAATGGTTTCTGAATGACGGCGAAGCATTTGTAAGCATTATTATTATTATTATTATTATTATTATTATTATTATTATTTTCCTCCTAAATTCCTACTTTAAATTTATCTGAGAAGATATAACAATGTTTCTGATATAAAATAATTAAATAAAGAAGCTGACAAGCGTAGCTTAATTTTATAATACCGTAACTTAAAGATATTTGAAAAGCGTATATTATGTTTTCCGCGCTTTGTAGTTTTACCATATGATACCCGTTACCCGATAATCGAGTAGGGGAAGGATAGAAGAATATCATACAGAGATACGGGTGGTGTTCTCAGAATTACTATAAAATAAAACCATCATTCAAGAGCAAACTTCACTGCACAAATTCCACCTCGAATTGTTAATTTTTCTACATTAATTTCTTGGTGGTACTTTACAGCATAAGAACATTGTAACTAATCTGAAATAATAATAATAATAATAATAATAATAATAATAATAATAATAATAATAACTAAGAAAGTGTCACGCGATTTGTTAAGGTATCAGCATTAATTATTATATATTATACTTTTCAGATTTTTTCAATATGAAGAAACACGAACTTAACTTATAGGATTATTTGCTCAGAATTATTCAGAGCAATTCAAATCAAATTTTGTATTTTTTCCGTAACCTATGCAATAAAAAAAATGATTCTAGGCTTTAAATCACAAGAGCGGGTGGCGCCAGCATAATCGCCAACCGTCAACCACCCGGTGACTTATTCGGAATGCTTAAATTCGATAATAATTATTATTAGGTTTTTTATTTGTTTATTTAAGGACGCTCTTTAACATCTCAGGTCATCAGCGTTCCGTTCTATTCAGGGCGTGAAACAGCCGACAAATTTTTTTCAGAGGTCTCTTTTTTTCAGGCTTGAGGTTCTTTATCGTGCCGTACCCATGGCTTTAATTCCCTTCCGAAGGAAGCTATACTTAGGAATTTTACGAAAAAATCCATCGAACCCGCGACCTTGGGTTTAGAAGGCAAGTATGGTTACCACTACACCACCAGGGCCGACTATTATTAGGTTTTCGATGGCATACGTATGCATCAATGCTGTTCAATTTATTAAAAAAGGTAGTGATAAACGTTCTCGGTATGTGTTCAAGTGTGCCATCCGTTTATTTATGCAGAATACAGGTAGTGCAGTAAATTTCGTGACATGCGCGTTCAGAATTCGATCCTGCCGTCCCTTCTGTATATTAGTAGCTATCTGAAGACGTCATTAATTAAATCTATACGTATATTCTCTCTCATGCTCAACAGCAAAATAGAGCAACCATGTAACACACAAGCAGTACAAACAGAGGTGACATGGCGAGAGTTAGGTAGGCATCGTATGAACAAGCTTGTTATTTACATGCATCCCACCGCACGTATTCCCAAGGTCGACGTTTTGTCATTTAGGGCAATAGTTTTTCATGAAGGCTAATGCAGCAATATTCCAAAATCTAAGCAACTATTCCTTGTTCAGAAATATAAAATGTGAAATTTACATTTATGAACAGAAAGCTACGTGTTACATGGTGTGACATCGCTCAAACATCGTTAATGTGCTCTCTTGTTCAGATACTATTAAAAAGCAGTGAACTGGGGAAAAAAATGTTTTTAGCTAACACCTTATAAGAATACTTACCTTTAAATGTAAATACTTAACAATACTTACGTCACACTGGTTCTCCGCGCTGTTGGGACTGAATTTTTACTGTGTTACTGCTTGCTTATAGTTAATGTTCAAACGGCTGTGCCGATATTTGCCACGCATTCTCATTTACCCATTTAATCTTTACTTTCATTTTTTTTATTGTTATCAGAAGGAGAGGACAGCTGAAGTGCTGGGTTTTGCTAGCAGATAGCAAGAAGAGGGAGTATGTAAATTTTTTAATATAGTAATACAGCTCAGATCGGAAGAAGCAAACAACCGGAAAGAGGGGTGGGGGAACATGACTCACAATATTATTATTATTAATTTTGTATATGAGAGAATGCATGTTATTTACTTTTGAATTGTTTTATTTTCTGTTTATTTTTAGTTATTTAAAAAGTTTTCTAATATATATTACTTCTCTTTCCATCTTTTGTTCATTCATTTAATTATATATTGTTTGTCTCTTAAGAGTTAAACATTGTTTTGTGCAGTTTCATGTGTTTCCTAGTGTGTTGGGAAAGCATGTACGGTCCCAGGACCCTGAGAAATGGATGAGTTAGTTAGACTTGTAATAAATATTTTTTGTAAATAAACTCTACTACTACTACTACTACTACTACTACTACTACTACTTCTACTACTACTACTACTACTACTACTTTACTTTTTCTCTTTCGCTTCCCTCAGTACGTTCATAAGTATTTATCTGGTAAAACCGTGGTATTTTCCTATTGGCCCTAAGAGGAATAGCTTCGGCTAAGTGACGTCATCTATACCGTGTTATAAACCTCTTACGTTCCATTTTAGCTTTAGTTGGTTTTGGGTCTGGAGAAGGATAGTTCGTTTTGGCAGTGGTTTCATCAGATGGGCGCCGTTATTGCTCGGTTAGTATTATAATGTATACGTCTTCGTCATGTATATATTATGTTGGTAGTAAATATTTGCATGTATTATGTTGATTCCAGTCGCAATGAACATTTTACCCAAAGGCAACATCAGACACGTATACTAATTATTAGCTGTTTTAATTTGTTTGTAATTAATACATAAATTACTGAATATATACAGTTTTCTAGTGCTCTTGTATTGTTTCTGAGGAGGGAACATTCTTGTGTATTTACATGTTGTTATTTTAAATTAAAGTTTAAATGTTAAAACATTTTCTTGTTCCTTTTTAAAAGGAAATTTACCTTCTCTAAGAAAAATTAGAGGGTTGTCTTTCAGCAGGTTTCCAAACGTAAATATATTGCTGTGACATTAGCAGAAGAATGCCAAATTAAACTTGTGCAAAATTGAACTCTTTTGCTAATAGCAACTTAGTTTGGAGTTGTGCTCAATTTGGAATTTGCAGCACGGTCGAAAATATCTGTCTCCATTGGACAGGCATTATCTGACTTAATCCTGTTCATACTCCTTTCGTGTGGAAAAATTGTGCAATTTGCCTGCTTTAGCTGCGAAAGAGCCAATTGCCCCCACAGGTCCAGATTTCTCCCATGAGCGACAGGGATGCATGGAAATTGCCTGGTGTGTGACTGCGAGCAGCTGATAGTTGGGGCTTGTGGTGCCTGAGGTTTCACTAATCCTCACACTAGGATTGTGAGTATCGAAATAAAATGTCTTATAAACTATTACCGCCTTTATTCGCTATAAACAGAATACAAAAAGAAAAGAATTTAAAAGTTAAGTCAAGATCCAAGGAGAAAGGAAACAGTTATGTATTTTCTGATATTGCACATCCTCTACACGCAGGGCGATCTGCAGGGGAACGACCAGCTGCATTTGTCGGTGGTGCTAGACCCTTTTGACGTTTGGAGGATAAGTGTCCGCATCCTGTCATTCCACCCAGGTCTTACTTCTGTAATGTGAGCTCGTCGCCACATGTGTTTGGGTTGTAGGTCTTCTGTAAAGAGAATGACGTTTCCAATGTGACAGTTCGTCAGTCCTCTCTCTGTATGTCGGTACTCGTGGTAGTTCCGCAGGAAGAGAAGATATTCCCTTTTCACTCTAGGAAATATTTTTGTATATTTTTTTTTTCTTTTTTCCCATTAGCCTTGTAGGGCCCGAATGATGTCTGGTTCAAAAGTTAAACAAAATCCAAAGAGAACGGAAATAATAATGTTAAAGATTCGACGTGCTTAGATTAATCGATACTTCATAAAATCTCGAAGTCTCCCAGCTCTTCCCGTTTCATTCTTTATCCCTGAAGTGCACGTCTAAACAAATTTTGGGAACTTGACTTGACCCCTCTTTTAGGAATAAATTGTGCGCAAATTTGAAAAACGAGTAATTAACACATGCAGCAATAATGAGAAACTGATATTCCTTTGTTTACAAAGCTACAATAGGTTTATTTGCGTTAAGGGCTGCTTACTGGTGAAGTGCAGCCGCCGCATCCTGAAATAGGGAGTAGAGTAACTGCACGTAGTAATAATATTTTTACTAATAACAAAATTATACTGTATTTAAAAACAACATTAAGCTCTAATCTATATTATAAGATATGTGAAAATGATGCCCCTCGCCGGCAGTACATTGTTGGCATCTGCGTAGGAAATTACTGTATTTTATCTAGCTTTTCGTAATTAAGCGGTTCGGAACACGTCTCTTGTCATTGAGAGATCCTATCTCATAACTTTCTAACAAGTTGGTGAACAGTTTCTCTTCCTGGAATATTTTCTTGCGAATTGCCTAGGCACTTCTCTGTAAGAATTCGTCTTCCATATGCATCGTATATAAAAACCCGTTCTTCAAGAAAAATTTATGTAGTGGCAAAACAAACAAACAAACATAGAACAATTAACACACAATGAAAGCATACAATAACGCACGAACGTTGACAAAACCTCCCTCAAACTAACTACAAGCTGATACCTGAACTAGCATTTTTTGGCTTCGCCCAGTACGCAGCTGCGCTCTGCCGGCCTGTAACTCAAATGACCTCATGTATAATATCTAGTATTTTTCAAGTAATCGCTTGAGAACAATGCAACAAGATGAGTTTTTTTTTTTTTTTTTTTTCACTTCTGTTGACTAATGGTAAGCTATATTATAAACCTATGAGAGAGTGTGTGGCTGTTGTAATGGTTTATGGTAATGTCGTTACTTTCCCGGATACAAGAGTAGCTATATCACCTTGGTCATACCAGTCACCGTAGTCAAGATGCTATAAGACGAGAACGGTTTAAATTACTGTTATGAATTATTCACTTGCTTCAATATATGGGCATGATAGTGTGTTTACCACTCTCTTACAATAAAATTCTGGTCACTAGAGAGGGGGGTAAAAACTGTTTTTTGTTTGTTTGTTTTTTGTTTCTGTTTTTGTTTACCCGCCGCAAAATAATATTGGTTTTCAATTTAACGCGCCCTATTAATTCCTCATTGTACCAAAGATGCACTTAATGTTGACTTCATCTTCTTTACGTTAGTACTTAAATATTTGTGCTAAGAATGAGGGATATGATAGAAATGCCCTTCATAGTCGTTTTAATAGTTTCTAAGCATATGTATGATGTATATTTACAGGTACAGCCGAAAGCATCTAACGGCGAAATTTGGCGTCTCAAAGAGATTTATAATAAATCTGGTTGGAGTGCAAATTTATAGCAGTGTAAAGGTAGGAATGCATTTTATATTTTTGTATATTAAGGCGCACGGTTAGTTTTGTATTATTTTTGTATTAGTACGGAAAGTTACTTGATAATCCTTTATACCAACATAAATCCTCGAATACTTTGGTTCATTCTCCTTAATCCTGTTTACAAAATAATCTTGCTTTTAAATTTTGAATAAGTAGTTCTAATGACACGATTGTGTAATTTTTTAAATTCTCTTCACACGTCCCATTTATTTTATTTAAAGCAATCATGCGCTTAAAATGTGCCGTTTTGAAGGAAATTAACAGTAAAGTGAGTCCTATGACTTCATAATATTGACATGTTCAATAAAAAATAAACAATTACACCAATGATACCTAACTCTTAATGTAACACTTTATAGATTTGTATTCACAGAACATCATTGCTGTTTTTTTTTCCCCTCACAAATCTTGAGATAGAGGTATATTAGGCCATAAATATAAGAACTTTTTTTAAAGATTAGCGTTGTTTCTAAAAATTCACCAACATTAACTCTTCAAATCTATATTATAACCTTTATGCAATTACTGATATTCTATTTCAGCTGTGTATTATTTGAGAGTCAATACTACTTTTTACTTAAACACTTAATAGTATTTTTATAAAGCTGCACTAACAAAACTTTGAGGCTTTGACAAAATATATATTCAGAAAAAGAAAACAAAAGCGCGCATGGGAAGAAATGCATCTCATTTTCGGAAGGAAAAAAAAAAACTCTCGTTGCCCGAGAAGATAATTAAAATGCTAATGGAAGTTCTGATCCATTTGTGTTTTACAAGAATGGCCAGAATATCTCGCAAATTATCTGGAACCAAAAGGCATGCTTTGGAAGCATTTACCACATTCCCAAGACTAACAATGTATCAGAATGTTAGGTTTCTGTCACAATGAAAGCAGAATGTAGCAATAAATCACATCTTTTCGTTCTTCATTGAATTAGTGCATATTGAATAAAAGTAAATACAGGGAAAGGCATAACCCTACGCATTTAACATAATTTCAAAAGATAAAAGCACAATTTCACGCCAAAATATCATAGAATTTATTTTATGGATTTTTAAAGTAAAAAAGTCATAAGATAAATATCTAGAACACTGAATACGTTGTTTCTCAATGGTTCCACTACCAATGGCTACAATTTGGGTTTCGTACACGGCTTACTCCCGATTGATACGATGTCCGCATCACAAGCCTGTTAGAAAAGTTGCCGTGCTTCTTGGCGATTATTTTCAAAATTGATGAGAAGTTCATGCGCTAATTTTTGAAAATGTAGATATGCTCCTTTAGAAAGAGTCTACTTTTGGAAGCAGGACTTTGATTAATTATGATGCAAGTGTTTATGCTATTATTAAAAACATAAAATAAGTTTATTATAAAACGGATATTAAAAATACGCATAAATGCCATTGATTTAACAGAAACTTTGAGTAAAGTGTACGTGATAAAGGAAATAAGAATTCCAAAGAATATCAGCGGTTCTATTCAAGAGTTAAGTACAGCAATAAATATTGTTACATACACTGGGGCCACAGAAATTTAAATTTTAAAAATGTTTTGATACAAGTGCATTACTTATCGCCCCCTTAACTCAACAATGTATCAAAGTCATTAGAAGATGAAATATGGAAGGATTCTGATATATTTTTGTTAAAATGTACGATTAGACTTCCCTTTGTTTATTTATGATTTAATATTCTTATATACGTAAAGATAAGTTACAGGAAAAATTAAAAATGTATTTTTTTTAAAAAAAAACTCCTTATTAATCACAGTAGAATAGACAACAATAATGCCATGTTAGACCATGAGAGATCTAATATTAACAAATGACAAAAAAAACTGAAATAATAAGCTTTAATGGTTGAATTTTGAGTTGTATAATTGAAAAATATTTATTCACCCCAAACATTAAGTGAAAAAGTTAACATAACAGTCAAAATATAATGCGAAATAGTAATATTAAGATATGGTTTTTTATGGTTTCATATTAATGCAAAAATGATTCTTGCATAACGTAATAATAACTCAATTCAAGCCAAAATGAACTTTTCTTCGTCGAGTAAAGAATGTGAGAAAATGAACATATAGCACAATGAAAATATTGGTAAAAATGTAGCATTCATTTGCAACTATACACTTAACGTAAATAAGTAAGCATTACAGTGTTCAAGAAAAACTCGCTGAACTGCAGACCAAGTAGAACGTGTGGCTGAAGATAACTATGTAACAGATGGAACTTTAACTTGGAACTTGAAAGCTGAAACAGGCACTGGTGCCTATATAATGAAGTGTAGATGATAATAATAATTACCATATTACGCGAATATAATGCGCAACGTTTTGTGCAAATGCAATATCCAAAATTGTGGTGTGAATTAGATTCGAGTGCAAATCCGTTCCGTAGTTCGCCGGCAACTCCATTAAATTTATCGTTTATTACGTCATAATGCATTGCTCCAATTCTCGGCTTCGTTACATTTATTGTTGGCCTGTTATTGAATGGCTTGTTTGAATAATAAGTAGTCATGAAATGGAGGGCAAACAGAGAAGAACATCTTATGATGTTACTTTCAAGTGTAAGGTAATTCTTTATGGTGAAAAAAAAAAAAATAATAACAGAAAAGCAGGAAGAGAATTCAATGTAGCTGAAAACGTTTGTTTGTGGCATTATTTGCAAATAAAGCTGGTAGGAACAAATTCACTGGCCCTCACAAAGTAACACGTCCTGGCATTGAAAAAAAAAGTTTTGGCTTTCGTACATGAAAGGAAGAAGAACGGATAACTTGTGACTTGTGACACCATAAGAATTAACTTTTTCTTCTTTGACCTACTCCAACTGTTCAGGCAGCACCACAAGTGATGGATTTTGTTCAACATGCTCCAAGATGTAACAATAGTTCACTTATAAATTCTATGTTCTGATCGATTTATCTGAGACGTCGTACATCGCAAAAAACATTTTTATGGTTTTAAGTTTCAAATTTAGAGTGCGCATTATGGCACATTCGTTTCGCGTAAATTCGGTATCACTATAAAATATTGGAGAGAATTTACAAGAATTTCAGATACCAATCTGTTTTAAGTAAACTCTTCGTTCTTTTTATTTTATTGTATATGTAATACTGCATTGTTTTCTGCTTAGTTAATAGTACTTCATTCTGCGTTCCGTTATTGCATGTCCTCCCGTTTATCTTCTAACTAATGCTTCCTTCCCTTTCCCATCCTATCCTCATGTCCACGCTGGAAGCATTTGTTGGGACAGATCTTCCAGAAGTTCCAGAACTAATGTAACATAATCAGTTCCAGCATATGCCTATTTCTTGTGTTCTCTGCTAACAGAGAGGAGTTAACACGCAATTGAGATAACACACACAAGTTTTGGTCATTATTCTAAATTTGCATGATCGCAGTTCTATCTGTTTAAGTCATAGTAATATGGATGATTGCTTGATTTATTTATGGACGCTCTATAACGTCTCAGGTCATCAGCGTCCCATTCAATTCAGGGCGTGAAACGGCCGACAAATTTTGCTCAGAGGCCTCTCTTTCAGGCTTGAGGTTCTTTATCGTGCCGTAAATGTACGACACGGGACCCACGGCTTTACTTCCCTTCCGAAAGAAGCCATACTTAGGATTTTTACGCCCGAAAAAATCCATTGGTCCTGGCAGGGTTCGAACCCGCGATCTTGGGTTTAAGAGGCAAGTATGGTAACCACTACATCACCAGGACCAACTGGTAATATGGAGGTTTGTTAGCCTTTTATGGTTGGTTTTGTAGTAGAATTTGTGTGTATATAAATTCAAGTTGTACTCTAAGCAGGCTAACACTTGTAAAGAATTTAGTCAGAAAATCAACTTCTGTTTTAGAAGCCATTCAAATATGTGGAAATGAGTTAAATTTTTAAGTTAGATTGTTGAGTGCATGATTATGAGCAAGCTGATTTTTCCTGGCCACATCCTGGGGAGTTTTCTCTCTAACATACCCCTATGTTAACTCTTGTCCTGACATCAGCGGTAGGGCTTGTATTGAATATTATAAAGAATTGCCAATAGAAAAGGAGGACAAACAGCAATTGCAATCTCTTGATGGTGAAATTTTAAATACGACATCTCTGTACTTACCAAACAATAAGTAGAAATGTACATAGCTAGTCATACTATTGTATTTCTAAAAAAATAATAAGAACTCGTTTTGTGGCAACTAAAAGATTTGTTAACAATCCAAAAATAATTTCTCAGATAAAATCAGAATTAGAATGTAAGTAGGTTTAAGATGCCTTAAAGCGCCTATAAAACTATTTTAATATAGAGATATCACACAAAGTTGATCTTTCAATGCTAGATGACTTTGTTGTATACAAAATAAGATGGTTTGAAGTTTTCACAACTTCAATAGTATACTAAACCAATCTTGCATTTAGAAATAGGTTCTTGATGCTTTCAATATCTTCGAATCTCGAGAGCTATCTGTATTAAAGAATGCTTTTAATTAGGAAAGCTATACGTATAATTACTTTATTAGTAAACAATTTAATTACTTCACATATAACATAAGGAGTAGTTGCGAGAAATACATGCCTTATTTGCAAGTTCATAATATCCGGTGGCACCTGTAAGCCTGTAACGTAATAAAAACGGTTTTTCCTTTTAGCAACCGAATTCCGAAAGATGCTATTGTTTTTTATCCATTAAAATATTTTTGAAAAAAAATCTTCAAATTTTCATCGATTTCACTCACTAGGCACCAAAAATTACGATGAAAATATGTTTGTGTCTGTTAACGCTCTAGCGGCCGCAATTTTTGTTTTTCTCAAGAACCTCGGTATATAAAGATCAATTAATATACGATTCATCGAGTTCGATAACCAGCAAAAGTAAATCATTGGAGGTGGGAGTTAACTTAAGCATTAAAAATCGCTGTAACAACCACAATTTTGTTTTTTCTAACCGAAACTCGAAATATGCCATTGAAATAAAATAATAAAAATATTTTCTGAAAATCAACGAAATCAGACTAATAAAGTGGGGGTTTACCTGAAACCCAAAATTTTAAAATCGCTCTATTGGCACCAATTTGTTTTTCACAACGAAACTGGGTACATGCCATTTAAATAAATTAAGAATAGTTTATGAAAATCTTGTTAAACCGGAGGAGTGGCGATATAACTGAAAATCCGAAATTTAAAAAGCGCCCTATCGGCATCAATTTCTCTACTCTAGCATTCTGTAATACCCTTCACAAACCGACTTGCTGAGGAATTCGCTTAGTTTACGCAGTTCCTGCCTGAAGGAATTTTATGTTTTCCAAATGGGTTTGTAAGGTTTGACAACAGTCTCTCTGACCACTAAATTTCTTTAAAATCACGTTCAACTCAATAAAATGTTCTGAACTGCAGTTTGAAAGGAGCATTTTCAAACGTACACTTACATAAAGTTTTATTTTATGACAATATGGGAAAACATGCTGCCTTCAATAAAATTCTGGCTAATAATATCCTTTTGGTAAAAAATATAGTTTGTTCTGTTAAATTATTCCGTCATAGTGACCCATTGTAACAAATTGCTTTAGAGTAAAGGTTTTATATCAACATGTCTGTTAGTAGTCAATTGTTACTTGAGAGAGAGAGCTGTCAAATATTATTTCAGTGAGGTTTTCTGCATGTATGGTAAAAGTGGTTTTATGGCCATTTTTTTTTTTTTTTTTTTTTTTTTTTTACAGCTGGTGAAATTTGTAATTATTCTCAATTGAACCCCTTAAATGGTATTCGCAAGAGAGAGAAAAAAAACTTAAATCAGAAAATTATTTCTGAACAAAAAAAGTATTAATAGTCATTTAAATTACGAGTTTATTGTGTCAAAATGTTCTATGTCACATGAATAGATTTCAACTATGTAGTGTAGTATGTGTTAATGATGTCTACAGCTATTTGTTTACAATACATTATATTTTATTCACTCTATATTCTAATTGCTAAAATTATAAATAAATAGAATGTCTTAAATAAAATGTATAAATATTACTCTTTCAGCTTACTTTAAATGTGGCGAACTCGGTAACTAACTGTCTTGGCATACTCTGTATAGTCGCTGCGGAAACATCAGTTCCCTGTTGTTGTCTCGTTTGACATATTAAACACCAACAAAAAGATTTTATATAATGTATATAGTATTTTCGGTGGTAATAACTCAAGTACAGGATATTAATGAACACCACCGAAATATTTTCGCTGTATATAGGAGGATCTTACAAAAGTAAATTGAGATAGCGAACCCTAGAGTCATACACGTAAAATGAAGTCGTGGGTTATTGAAGTAATTGTAATGTGGTGCTTAGAAATTCACACCAAAGCTAAATATTTGCATCAGAGTGACTTCAGGTCTCAGTAGTAATTGAAATAAGCTTTTGTAATTGTTTAAGCTTTCACAACCGGCGTTAATCCAATAAAATGAGATTTCCGGGCTTATTGGCCGTGGTCCAAAAGATGTAAAAACACCTGACGTTTCGCCCGTCACTCCGTCGGGCATCTTCAGAGGATAACTAATCACCACTCGATTTCTGTATTTCAAGACTTGATGGGCGAAACGTCGGGTGTTTTTACATCTTTTGGACCACGGCCAATAAGCCCGGAAATCTCATTTTATTGTATTGAAATAAGCTTGTTTGTTAATTACCAATGTACGGTGTTTTCACAATTTAACGTTAAAATAATCTATCATTTCAAGCTAAACACATCATTATGGTGTTCTAATAGGAATTCAATTGTTAGAAATAAAGGCTCGATACTTCTTTTTTCCTAATATTGCGAGATATCTGTCAAATTGTTTCATGGAGCAGTGGTTTGTTTTGTAACCAAAAATATATCCAAATTAAAGAAATTGAGAATATTTACAGTTTTGCTGAACTTCGCTGATTAAAGGGGAAGCAAAAAGGTAATTAATTCCTTAATTACAAACGGAAACGAAATATCTTGCTATACTATGCTTTCATAGGACGTTAATACCATGACATTTGTAAAAATAGTAATAAAATAATTATTGTGATAAAATAAAAGTTTCAGAGGTGAACAATATGCTAACGTAAGTAATTAATAAAGGTACATAGTCGGTGGCATATATGTATATATATATGTCAGTTTTCTTTTCTTGTAATAACAAAGTCTTAGGGCATAAAAGTGAATTTAGTGTGTGGTCCAAGATGCAGAAACACGCCTTAGGTGTAAAGCTATAAGTGGGATGGTAGTGATACATTTCACTGCAATTTTTGGGCTGCTTAGGAGGGCTGCTAACGCTAAATCATTTGTGTGTGTGTGTGAGGGCACACGACCTCTGAAACACACATGCTGTGCCCAGGCGGCGTGTGCCACACGTGTCTCTGGTCGTCAGTGTAGTGTTTACATGTCAGGGGTGTGAAATAGGGAGGAATACAGACATTCCCTTTACTCTGGAAAGGGGTAATAATTTTATTTAAAAATTATCTATAATATGTTTATCCTTCAATCTTGAATCTTTACGTTTCGTTCTATTTCTAACCCTACTCTCTTCGTCGATTCCTTTCCAGCTGTATGTGTATATCTTTTTACTCCATCCAGTCAGTTGTTCCTTCAGCTTCACTTTTCTCCTTTTTCTTTCACCAACTCATTTCAACACAATAACATTTTCTATTCTTTTAGCTTGCCCAACCATCTTAGTCTTCTTTCTTTTATTAATTTCAATGGTAATATTTTTAATTTCGATCATTGTAGATTTTTCCAATCATTGTTTTAGACTTTCCAGTAACACCTCCAAAATAAATTTATGTTACTAATCACTTGTTCATTCTCTGCTTTAATAATAAATGCATAATTGTGTTGAGCAAACTATGTGTTTTTGTTTAATTTTTCTTTTTACTTTCGACATTTACCATTGTTTACCATGGGTTTGTTAGTGCTCTCACAGGAATTCTAAGTCGCAAATCATAATTTCTCCTGGAGAACAAAATCTTCATAAACTATGTCGCACCACCCCAAGTCTACTACAATGCAAAGTAATTAATTACGCGGATCTTTATATCGTTCATCAGTAAGCACTTTACAACAAAATGGCCTCCAAAATTTCCAACTTTCAACCTTAAAGAAAGAGTTTTCCTGACATATTCAACCCTGCAGCAACTGAAGTATTCTAGGATGTGCATGACGTAGCAGAAAGAATGGTGTATGTTAAACAAAAAAACGGAGTACACATTCCCAATGTGTTGTAAAAAACAAACCGCGTTGTTTACCCAACACATTGATGTTTTTTTTTTTCCTCTCTCTCTCCCAATTATAATAATATGTAAAATGTTTTAAAGTTTTAAGTGACTTTTAAAAGATCCTATACATTAATACACTGTAATCTTTCCTTTCTCCTTCCTTTTTAGCAAACGCGGGTTCGAACCCGGCCAGGACCGATGGATTTTTTCGGGCGTAAAAATCCTAAGTATGGCTTCCTTCGGAAGGGAAGTAAAGCCGTGGGTCCCGTGTCGTACATTTGCGGCACGAAAAAGAACCTCAAGCCTGAAAGAGAGGCCTCTGAGCAAAATTTGTCGGCCGTTTCACGCCCTGAGTTGAATGGGACGCTGATGACCTGAGCTGTTAAAGAGCGTCCTTAAATAAATCAATCAAAAAAAAAAAATTCCTTTTTAGCCAGTACCTCTGCGTCTTGTCTCCGTCTGGCGACATCAAGGTAGACTGCAGTGTTGCAGAAAGGCATGTGATCAGCACATTGTATTCCCCGGTCGCAATCACGCGGCGGTTTAATCCAAGGTCACTGCCTCTGCCAGACAGCTTCCCATTTGTCCTCACAAAGCTAGGTGGACTTCCTGATTAATAAAACCTGTAATCAGATACCGTAGATCGAACCCAAGACCTCCTAACCAGCAGTCAGCAACGTTAACTAGGCCAAAATTTGGTTTAAAATTCCTTTTTTACAACGCTAAATTCATTATATGCCAATCGTTCTTCTTGCTTCATTCATATTCTCTATTTCAGCTATAGCTGTTGCGTTTTATCTTAAAACTGCTCCAGCATATTTAAAATTGTAATAAGTTTTCTTTTCATTTAGTTAGTCTACTCTTTAATTAGATGTTACTTTCAAAATTCGTTTTCTTTTAATTTTTGAGATATCTTATGCTAATCTAACCAAATCTTCTTTAAGATGCAATTTTAATAATAATAATAATAATAATAATAATAATAATAATATACAATGATGTTATCTCAGTTATGAGCGGAAAAATGAGACTGTACTGGTGGAAGTCAAAGCCAAACAATGAATGTAAACGTAGAAGTTTGCAGTTGGTTTGAGAGAGGCTTTATCAATGGGCGGCTGTGTTCGTGTGTTATTCGGTGCTTTCGTTGTGTGGTAATTGTTGTTCGTTAACTATGGCACTACATAAATATAGTCTTGAACGGGTTTTTATGTACTATATATAGTATATATATACTATATATAGTACATAAATACTACTACTATATATATAAAACGGATTCTTGCAGAGAAGTGTTCAGGCGATTAGCAAGAAAATGTCCTGGCAATCGTGTTCTCGGTAGAGAAACTTCGCCAATTTATTAAAAAGTTACGAAAGACAGGATTCTCTCAATGACAAGAAACATGTTTCGAACCACCGTGTTCTTACGGAAGAAAAGTTGAAAGAAATACAGAAATGTCCTACACAAATAGCGGCTGTGTATTGTTGCTGAAAAGCTTCATTTCCAACATTTCTTATAACACAGAAGAGTTTATTGTTGTCAGTTTTATTTACAATATAATTTTATACTTTTAGTAAAAATATAAATGGCAAAATAAAAATACTAATTTGCGCATGGCGATTCTTATCATCCTTTTTGTGGTTGCGGCGGCTTCACTTCTCCAGTAAGAATAGCGCTCAGGCTGCCTGTGACTCAAATAACCTTACTGTGAAAGGTGAAACAAATACTGGAAGATCAGATTATATTCTCGCCGCAAACAAGTAGCTGTGCTCTCCGCTAGCGAGCGCTAGCCCATTCACTTTATCGGTATCAGCGCAGGATCAGATATAAGTTGTTTATGATGGCACTTAGACGGCAGCACTCGGTTATATTGCTAACAAACTCTGGCTGTGAAGTTCAAAGAGAATATCAAAGTACGCTTAATATAGGATCACATTGTTAACAAGTTCTTAATAATCAGAGATAAGTGGGTAAGATTTTGTGCTCATTACTTTCGTGAACTGACAGCGATGGAGCGTTTTATGCATGCAAAAATGTTGCAACAACAATACAGCTGACTGTTTTATGAATACCTTCATTCAGTGTTTGAGAATAAGGTTATTCTGTGAATGTTGTATTTGGAGAAAATTTAAGAGCCTACAAAAATAAGTGCAATATTGAAGAACTGAAAATGGTTTCCGAGAAGAAGGGGTGGGCGGGGTGGGCGGGGCATTGCGAGAATTTTTCAAGGAAATACCTCATTTTTACCAAAAAAGCTAAAATGATTGTTAAATAAATAATAATATTAAATAATTCTCCAATTTCTGAGTATTTTATTTTATCATTTACAGATTTAAGATTATTACAATTACTTCCACATTTCAAAAAAGCAATACAACTTTCATTTTCCAGATTTTTAATACAATTAATTTTAATTATTTAAGCAAATACTATAAATAAACAAGAAAGCAGACCGTTTCAGTATATCTGTGTGCATAACAGACGCCTTGATTTTTGTATTTAATTGTATCTTACATTAGATAATAATGAGTGTTTCGTAGTATCACGCGCGCTTTCGAAAGCTATGCCATCACTTTTGCGGGAGGAATATAATTCGAACTCTCTGCAGATTAACTTTTAAAATTAATTTTACTTGACTATTGCCAATTTCCTCTTCTACAAAAAAATATAATCCTCGCATAAGGTATCTAGGTTAAGGATGCCACGTAGAATGTTCTAATAATCAAACATCACAATATCAATACGTATTATTGGAACACAGCAACACTTAGCATTAAAACCTTTTTCACATTATTTAGCGCTATATCAGCATAATTATCTCACCTGTACTAAAGTCAAATCCATGTTTTGTTAGTCTGTTTAATATGTGTATACGAAAATCCAATATATTTGAGCATATTATTAACTATTTATTACACTATGCTGGTCATGCAACGGATTCTTTTCTTTTCCTTTTTTTTTTTTTTTTTTTTTTTTTAAACTCCAGCTCAACTCTGGCTTGCTCAGGATATTATTATTATTATTATTATTATTATTATTATTATTATTATTATTATTATTATTATTATTGTCGTCGTAATCATCATCATCATCAATATTATATGTTACATTATACTCACATTGGAGTCCCTGGCGATCAGAGGTGTTGCCTAGTTTCTAAGCGTATGCCTGCGATGGAGACGACATTCAGATGATGTTGGAGATATAGAATTGTCGGAATTAAGTGGCAGAAAAGAGCTGGATAGACTTTTGTCCACCATAGTTTCCATTTATCAATTCAGATTGAGTTAGCAGCGAAGTTTTTTTTTTATTTCATAAGTATTAAAAACATTTTAAATTAAATTTATAATCGCATAGATATTTCAGTGTGTTTTAAATTGCGTTGCTCAGTATTTTAAAATGTGTATCTTAAACTATGAAATTCTGTGTAAACAATTTTAGATTTGAAATTGTCAGATCTAAAATTGAGTTAGTCAATTTTGTGAGTATTAGAGTTAACCATAACATTTTATTTGCATTAAAAAAATATTGAACTTAAATTATCCTTATATAATCCATTTTATTACAAAACAATTAAATTTATTAATTTAAGAAATAAACAAATAAATTGATATAACACCAGCATCTAAAAATGTTATATATTTATTGCTTATTCTTCCGTCACTCATATAGGATTGGTTATCGAGGGTTATCATTTTAAAGGAGGTTTATACACAGTTTTTTTTTAATAATTTCGAAAAATATAGTTAAAAACGACTGCTCTCTTATTATCAGAGCGCAATGAAGAGTTTAAAGTTCAAATAGAGCTAATTCTATTTAAAATTCACCTTAAACCAACGTCGAGGTCATAATCCTTTCTAGGTTTTTACACTATCTTGCTCTTCTGCACCGTTTATACCAAACTTGTATTTTCAAGATAATTTTAATCTTACTGTAAAACATCTACATAAAAGACTCTGTAAGAACCGTCTCAATTTTAAAAGTAATCTCATATGTAAATATTAATATTTATTACCTTTTAATTTATGTATCATTACGTATGTTTAAAATGTGTTAAATAAATAGATGCAATGATGTCATTTTACAAGATATAGAACTCTATGGGTCTGTTAGTATCAGTTATATAAAGTAAACATTGTTAATTTCAAATACATATTGATAAATGTATGTTAAATATATCCATTAATAGAAATAAATTATATTAACTTCATAATACAGTCAAATAATATCTCAGTATTTCTTTTTGTTTCTCACTTTACGAAATGTGCTATTTAAATTGATAATTATAACTATAAAGGGAGTATCTCGAACGTAGCAAATTATATAAAATAAGAACATTTTTTTTGTTCACCATAGTTTGTTTTATTGACCAACTGGTCTATTATATATTTGGCAGCCCTGTTAGAGGGGTGGATGGAGCACCTCACAGCATCTGTAGCCCATATGGTGCATCTGTGATGTGTCAAGAACGCAACATACTTCATGTGAAGACTTAGGGGGCGGTTCAAAGACAACCCTCGACTGTTAAACCCACACAAAAAATTGTTAGGGGAGGAATCTTATGGTACGAGGTTAAGAACGTTAGACAACCTAAGGAACCGGCACGCTTGTTAGTCTATTAATTGACTGGTTGGCTTAATCCTTATCAATGTTTACTGCGCATTTACAGAATTCTTCAATTAAAAAACCAGCACTACTGGGATATATTTAGTCACATAGACTACAAAGCTATAATTGTTAAGATACACGTGCGAAAATTCCTCCACTGCTTGTGACATCATGATTATTATAGAGAGTTCCTAGCGTAAAGCAGTTACGTTTCTTATAGCTTATGTTTAAAAATGTTCATGTTCGCAATGCATATTATCAGCATTGAAATCTCTCGCCTCGTAGGGCTAACCAATATCGCAGAATTCATTTCCCAACACCGCCAACAAATATACCTGAAATTGAAACAAAATGCCACCAACGCTTTCAAACACGAATTACACTTGCCATACCGTAATATCACCAATGTATTTAAAAACAGAAATTGAGAATCAGTGGCACAGTTTTACTCAGAGCACAAAACACTATGCTTTTGTAAAACCTCAACTGATAGAAAGGATTAAACCTAAGACAATAATGAAACTGAAGAGCTATGCCGTACAGAATGCATAACTTATTACATCGCACCACTGGGCACTATTCCACAAAAGTATCGTCTAATACTTTACAATTCCTTGTAAAGTATGTTCTTTCTGTTCGACGAAAGAAGTGCAACACTTGTATAGTATTAGTAAAAAGGTGTGACGTCATATAAGAGCAAGATGGGAGAACGGCTGTTTGGGAAACGTTGCCGTACGTTGAATTAGGAAATCATTAAAAAGATAGTAAATTTTGTGCTAGTATTTTAAGTGACCAATATTCCTACACTGTAGAGAAAGTTATACAAATTCCCAGTGCCCGACTAATACTAATACGTATGTGGAACAGAATAACGAATGCATAACTCAATTACTTGTACATTTGTAAGTATGGAGTATTTTTTTGATTAGTGTTTAATGCCAGTTTTTACTACCGAGGCACAATAGGCGGTGGACACTGGTGATACATGAGATGAAATGATAAATTGGGGAAGGATTTTTTTAAGGAAGGAAATATTCCAGGCCTAAGTTTAGGGTACCTCTCCGGCATTTGCCATTTATGAGGACTGAGGAAAACCTGGAAAAACCTCGGTCGGAGAGGATGGTCTTGGCGGAATCCGAACCCCAGACCTTCCGCTCACGAGTCCGCGCCTTAACGACCTTGGCCACCCATGGGGTAAGTATGGAGCTGTAAAGTATAAGCGTAGCAGAAACCTTTGTAGAACAGAATTTTCCAATAATTACAAGTTCACATACTTGTAATGTATTACATAATACTTTTGTGGAACGGGATCCTGCTATCATGAAGCATAATGGAGATGTGGAAGTAATGCCGTGATGTACACGTTTATGGTGGATTCAGTATGTGCGTCTTAAAAGAAAATATTGCTTTTTTAAAGTATATACTAAATTTTGCTAAACTGAATGTACGCACCACAAATTGTTGCAGTACTTCCTTACATGTTGACTTTATTTAAAAAAAAAAAATATATATATATATATATATATATACAGGCAAATGTAAACATTGATACTATAATCACAATTCAGACACATCTAGGTTTTGAGAGAAAAAAAACAAAAACAATCTGGGTCTCCAGCTACGGAAGTTCAGAAATGCCAATACTTGGGCACGCAATGGACCGTAAAACCAGAACAGAAAATGGGTTGGTTGTGAACTGGCTCATTAGCGATGAGTCATATCTCACGGTGGACGGCTCGACATGCGGGTGTGCGGAGGGTAAACAAAGCGTGTCGTTGACCGACCTTGATTTGCGGCACTACGCAATGCCACGAGGAATTGTGAAGTTGGCAAATTCCAGGCAAGGTTCACACGCGACCTCTCCCTCAGAAAACTGCAATGCAACAATTTCACTTTAGTTCCGCCAGGAGTTTTTCACTGCGTTTGTTCCCTACAAACTGATTTTATCTTCAGGATGTAGGTACAGTCAGTACACTGATATACGTGAAAATGTTGAGCGCTAATATTATTCAGGGCTACAAATTAAATATGGCAATTTGAACGTACTTTACTTCCAACACGTTGGTACTAAGCAGCGTTAACCAACAGTTATGCGAGAGTTGAGGAGGTGTTCGATGACAAAGTTATTGGAAGATGCCGCCCTAATCATTCCGACAAAAACACTGTGCGAAACATACGCTTAAGTGTCCCAGATTGTATTCTTCAGGAATATGTAGATGAGAAATAATAAAATATATAGGTAGTCTTAATAAAATATTAATTTACAATTCAATTTGTACTCTTTGTACAGTTTTCCCCAACAAACATAACATTGGGGAGTGACATTTTACCCACTCTGGATATGCATGAACTCAACAAACATGGTTGTTTTTCGTTGAATTCCTTACTGGTAATCAAAAATTCTTCAGTTCAGCTTCTTAAGCTGCATTTTTTCTCTTCTTTCCTTTTTTCTTTTCTCTAGGTGCAATTACTTTTCTCGATAATTACTTAAAAAGTATTTCATACTTAACACGGATAAAATATTTTTTTTTTTTTTTTTTTTTATGAAATAATTGTCAAAAATGCAGGGTATGTGGAAAATGAATCCAGTTATTTTGGTGGTCACAAGGGATTACAGCATGAACACCTGATTCCTTCCCGAAATTAAGTGTTGCTTTATGGTTGTCACCGATATACTGTACCAGAACGGTATGACCTGAGATGTTAAAGAGAGTCCGTAAATAAAATAAATAAAACTGTGCCAGAATTCGCGCTGTACTTACATTATCTGCAGTAGGCTGGGCTAGGTCCTGCGTGGCGTCCAGCGAGGGACTGACTATTACACACTAAGATAATTTAAGCGTTATCCGTAAATAATAAAGCTGGCGGAAGATTAGTGAGGAAGGTTTAATTACTTGAGTAACATTTCTTCCATTTGAATCAGCTGGAGTCTGGGGTATTCTAAATGAAGGGTACAAGGGGAAAACAATCAAAGTCCACTTTTACTTTTTTACAAGAAGTTTAAAAACGCTACAAAACTAAGAACATTACGTATATAAAATATTTTATTCTACAATAATTCTTTAGATAGTTTTCTAACAGACCCTTGTTGAAATTAGTGTTATTTTTTCATGTTAATTAACAATAAAAAGTCAAAAGTACACGTATTTGTAAATAAAAACAATCAAAGTCCACTAACTGTATTATGGAATATACCTAATTGTATCAGATATTTGCTGAGGAAAATATGAACATTAATGAAACACTATTGAGAATACATTCAAACAAAATTGTTAATTGTCTAATAAGGTAACCTTGAAAAATAAGAACTGAGCATTTTCGGAACAGAATCTCTTCAGGTATTGTAGATCATCATATTTTGCCCTGGAAAGTGGAAACAACTTGAATAGGAAGGGGCAATCTGCTAATCAGTCTGTGTACGGCTTAACAATAACATGGGAATCCCAGGAGCCGTTGTAGGTTGTTCGACTAGTCATAGTTCTAGAAGAAGTTTTGTCAGCTGCTATATCTCTTATTTCTCTTATCTTTTTTGGGAATGTCTTTTTGTATTTTTATTAAAAACTGAAGATCACCATTTAAATACGTCCTGGGAACACTCAATGATATTGAAGTGAGATGGTTTCACGTGGCATCTTTTGATGTTCTCATTTCAACCGCTGGGTATTTGAGCATGGATTTTTTGACTAATTAAACCGATACCTTTGTCATATTCCATAATACTGTGACCTCTGATGGGTAGTCACTTTTATTTATTCAAATATGTTGTACTTATGAACCATAGCATGAATGAAGCGAATATTGGTGTAATATTTGTTTTGGCCTGGGCACGAATCACAAGATATTTGCAAATTGCGAAATGATGGGTCCAGATGATGAAAATAAAAGTCAAACAACATTGATGCAACTTCATCATCTCCCTTTCTTGCTATGGTTTATTGTAGGAATTTGTAGGACTCTGATTGTTTTTTCCCCTGGACACTAATTTGTCTATGCTGATTGTTGTTTTGCCTGTATGTAAGTGTTGGAATGTAATACGCACTACACACTTACAATCCAATGCACCAAAATCTCAAATTTCATCAAAAGTGGGTTTTGGTAGTTTTCCCTGTACTCTTCAAAGGTTCTATATTTGTAAGTTCATTGTTAGGCTTGCTAATGGTAGGCACGGTCTTCCTAAACTCTTATTTCAGCCTCTATCAATTCATTCATCTTTATTCTTTTCTTTCATTCGCTCGATTTTCCTTTAGGTGTAGAAAAGTCTAAACATTCCTTACTTTTGATAGTATACCTGCTTTCTTTCATTACTTTTACTATAAACCTTTTTTGACACACCAGTAGCCATGCTAACTGAATGACGTTAATTTATTTATTTACATATCTATTAAATAGTGTGTAACAATATATACAATTACGCGAGACTGACCACGCAGAGAACGGCTCATTGTAATGCTGGATTTCCGTGGGATCCGTTATTTCTTTCCATGTCCATTGTAAAACTAAAATAATTCAAAATTAAGTAATTAATTACTTAAATGTTACAAATAAAAACTTCCCCTTCAAACGATTCCAGACGATTTATATTACAAACGGTTGCTACCCGAATGATGTACAAAACTCTTGTAACCGATACGGTGTACCCGATATATTGTAATGGTGAACTAAATTGCAGTGACAAAATATAAAGATTTTGTTTCATCTTGTTCTGGTGCTCTGTTTCTTGTCGTTCAGATGGTAGTAGAAACAATACTGGAGCCCAAGACAGAAGGTTAGCTTGCCCTAGAGAACATAAGGTCAGCTCTCTCGGTACCTTCTCCTCCCCACCTTCCAGCATCTGCAAATCACAGAAACTATGACGTCATACAACTGGTCCAGGCGCCAGAAATGTTGCGCAATAGCACATTTCCGTCTATCTGGTATATACCTCTAGTCTTTAGTCCCTTTTATATCGGGAAATAGGTTTGATATTTAAATTTATAATTTCCTTATTCATTGACGATAGAAAATGTCTCACAAGGAAACAGTGCTGACTAATTAAGCATTCCACCTCGCTTAGCATTACCCAGGGCTCACCACATTACACATGTAAGGAATTTCCTTTCAGGCACATTTTACCATTTCCTTTTACTTTACTCATTTTTATTTTCGAAGGCAGCTGAGAGCAGTTTGATGCGTTGGAATGTTTCTTAAAATATTATTCATTTTTGAGACTTTTTAAGCATGCCATCTCTTTAACAATACCTGAAAACCCATTATTAAAATATCATCTAACTAATAAATCCCAACGGGATTAATATATCCAAACTTACTAGGTTTGAAATGATTTGGAATGGTAGTGGTGCAGGAAGTTGAATATCTGATTAACGCTTTGGTAGTTGCCATACCTATTTATAGATATTTTTCAAATATAATTTATAACAAGTTTTCATTTTGACAGCACTGGTTTATTGCGCATTAAGTGTAAAGTGTAATTAATTATAGTATACATTGAAATGAAACAAAACTCTTTTTAAAAGCAATGGGTATGTGCTGAAAAATAGTTGAAGGTCTTTGTATGATTACAAGGTTAGTGTTATACTATTTACAAGCGTGTAATTAATGCTAAGAAGATTAGGGTAGGCAAATAACCAATCATTTGACATTTAATTTTTGTGGATTTATTAGTTAACTGAGTTGAAATATAACAAGACTTTAGGTTAGCCAAGGTTCAGGAAGTATAGTTATTACTGCCACGGTATCCTCGTTAAGCACTTACAGGTCAAAAACGCATCAACAATAACAATAATAATTGCCTGCAAGTGCCTTTCAGCCAATGTACAGTCTCATTCAACAATCAGAATGGAACTTAATTGATAATTTTAAAGCAAGTTGTTCAGAAACTAATAACTTATAGGTTTTTTTTTCTCATGCGTTCATTTTTATTCCTATAAAGTAAATAAATTGTTATTATAACCTCAATGTTTTTTTTTTTTTTTTTTTTTAATTACTCATTTACAGATATCTTCGCAGTCCTCCTTGGAACAAAAACAAATAAAAATGCCTTCCACCACTTCGATTATCTGACTGCCTCCCAAAAATTCTCATTATAGCATGACATATGATAATTGATACAAAAATTATAGTAAATGATACTTGTTAAAATAGGTTTAGTTGTATTTTATTTAATTTAGATTTCCACGCGGTTCTGCTTGGAATAAAACTAATAAAATTAGTGTATGTTTTCAGAAAGATGAAACAGATGAGCAAAATCATATCAGTGATTATTGTAAAAGTACAAAAAAATAAAATCATATTCGCATTGCAATTATCTTACTGAATCCCCCTCTTGCTTATAATTTTTCTTAGGTAATTTAATTAAACTTTGAAACTCATGCTTGCTGTCATGTTTCGGTTTCAAAATAATTATTATGATAACAAACATTTGTTAACTGCAGTTAAATTACCGAAACATTATCAACACTCGGCACCGCTCTCAGTCTTAGACTGCTATTGACTGAAGCTAAACTGTAATTGATGCTGTCAGAAAGAGGCAAGTAAACATTTGATATCATTCAAAAGCTCTACGGTTGTTAAAGAGGAAATATTATTTGTTTCTATGGGGGCTGGTCACTATGTTTCACTACTGATTCAATTCCTGTTTATCTAAAATTTTTATTTTAATTTTACTTTTCAACCTATTTTCGTTGATGCTTTAACATTTCTTGCAGTTTTTTGGAAGAAAGTTTGTCCACCTTCTGCAAATCACTAATCTACGTCCTGAAGAAAAAGCACATCTCACGTCAAATTTCTGTTACGTTTCTGTTTGATTGCACCTCGTAATTTTGGCATTAAAATTTGCATAATAATGACCAATCGTTGTGGGCTTCACTCTGCAAATAGACAGCCAGAATAACATCACCCTTTTAAAAAATAAAGTATAATCTCTGGTGATTGCTACACCCTTCCTATTTTGCATTTTGGTGTCATGCTGATGGACCTAAACATTTTTTCATCTGTAGTTCTAGACTGCTGGTCGGGAATTCCCGAGTTCGATTCCCGGTATCTCCTTAGGCATTTTCTAAATTAGGGAGATCTGGAACGGAAAGTCTTCACCCAGCCTCTTGAGGAGCTGCCTGAGGAAAGGTGGCGTCCTTCGATCTAGAGAGACGCATGATAGGCGACCCGCAGGCTACCAGCATGCTGATCACATGCCCCCTGCAACACTGTCCTCTATCAATGAAGTCTTAAGACGGAGGTAGAGGAAGCAGAGATCACTGCTGCAGGCCATGACCTGATCTCGGGCTGACCCACCATATAGGAGAGGAGGATGGTATGAGACTGTCCCTGATAGTTAATTGTTGATCTTACAGTACTAAATTGTGCTTTTAATGAATGCTTCTATTGTGGTAATTTGCCTAGGACCATCACATGTTCATGTTCATATGACACATTTAAACTACCACACCATCTTTACTACAACATTTTAAAGTCAAATATTTGCCCAAAGTTACTCACACATAACGATGAATTGCAGAAGAGGCATTCCCATACTTTATAGATATTTAATCATAATCCTTGACTCAACACGCTACATTTTCCCAGTGAATTTCACTTATTTCATATGAGACGGGACCGCCACGGGTGGCCGAGGTCGTTAAGGAACGAACTCGTGAGCGAGAGGTCTGGGTTCGAATACCGCCAGGACCGTCCTCCCTGAGTGAGGTATTTTCCAGGTTTTCCTCAGTCCTCATAAATGGCAAATGCCGGGGAGGAACCCTAAACTTAGGCCTGGAACGATTGCTTCCTTAAAAATAAATCCTTTCCCAATATATCATTTCATCTCATGTATCATAGTGTTTATCGCCTATGGTGCCTCTGTAGCAAAAACGGGCGTTAAACACCATTCATTCATACATGAGACTATTATTATTATTATTATTATTATTATTATTATTATTGTTGTTGTTGTTGTTGATGTGGTACCAAAATATTAAGCAATAATTGAAGGGAAAAAAAGAGATTCGATCTCAAATAAGAAAAAAGAACATACATGGGGTGGGGGGATTGCCAAAGAGTGTAATAATAATTCTATTCTGAAGATATCTGCATTATAATCTCCAGGCGATATAATGTGTTTGTGTGTGCAGTCTATAGCACCTAAAACTCCAGGAAAGTTGAGAATGTTGCACAGGTCCAGCATCAATTTCTTTCCAACACCCTCTTCGGATGGCATTTTAATGAACTCCCAGAGCTGCTATTGCTCTAGTAACTTCATGAATGGTTCTACTGGTCGTTCCTTTCTCCACTTTGAGAAAATACCCCAATAACGATTTGGAAGCTCCCTCTTGCATAGAACGTTAAAGTTAATAGTATCGTGAACATCGAATTCAGAGCATGATTTCGCTTAATTTGTGATTGTAAACGGGGACGTAACATCTGTTCTAGTTCTTCGACTTCTTTTACTAAAAGAAATCGCATTTTGAATTTTTTGTCGTTCAGTTCTAGATACGGATTATTTCTCTGACGAAATACACGAGGAGCACAGTGAAATTCATCTTCAGATGTTTGAAATCAGAAATGTGACACTATATCGCTTGTAAGGTTAACGTAACATAACCTACAATTGAATGCAACTCTGTTGTTATTACGCGGAAATGAAAAGTGAAACATGAAATAAACTTTATCTGCACGGAATTAAAAAACGTAACTAACCATTTTATTTATAAATGAAGTTTGCTTCTGTACTCTGAGAAAGGTTTTATTTAACAATTATTAAACTCTAATTGGTGCTTTAACTTGTAATATTTTGCGAGTTACATTTAATTTTAATGTTAACACGAAATAATCTTAGATTAGTGTTTACATAAATACAATTTCCAAGTAAAGTATAAATAATGATTAATTTTATGCCCTAAACTCAAGTTAATTCTTTATACAACTGGTCCTTATTGTTTCAATTGTTATAGGCCAAGCTAGATTCTCTGGCACTTCTTCTAATACAAATCATTTTTACCAAACCTTAATGAAACACCTTTCTTACTGTGGTATTCCACAAAGATGGGGCGGTGAGAAACCACGTGGGGCCAGGTCTCCCGTAGCGCCTGCGCATTGGCCCCACGTGTTCCTTAGCAACCAACGCACTGCTGCTGCCATTTAAACGCGTGTATAAAAAACAATAACAAACACAGTTCCCGGTGCATCTGCGTTTTAAAAGACTTGCACATTCTCTATGCGTACGTTCCTTGTTCGTGTTTTGTTTATTGTTTTTGTGGTTGAGATATCCACTTCCCCAAAATAGGAACGTCAGACTCGGATCTCACTCCCTCGAAACCTCCCACATAGGCTGGATTGTAACACACTGCAGCTATAAAAAAAGTGTGTACTTTCCAGCAGCACAGGAAGAATATATATGCAGGTGTTATTTACAAGAGATTCTAAAAGCTTTCATCAACACAAGATCCTGCACGTTTATACGTGAGTTCTGTCGCTTTTATTTCAGTAAATAATTTCTTTAATTCTTCCATCAATAAATTCCCATGTTACTTTAATGTATTTACTCAGATTCTTTCACTTTTTCTTTATATTTTTGGCTAGGTTATGTTAGATTTGGTACATAGAGATTTCATTCTTCCACTTTTTCTTTGTGAAACTTTTATATCAATTGTATGTTGAGGCAATACTTTGAGCATTTTACAACATGGCTTTAATGGTTTTGCTGGAAATGAAAAACTATGTATAGCTGTTATTTCATTATTTGTGTGTATTATTTATTATATTTAACAACTACACAAACATTTGTAAACCAGTTTCATTGACTGCATTTCTTTTTATTTTCTTTCTCTTATTTTAATAATCTCTTTATTTTCGATGTCAACTGTCATGTGGATGATATATCATATGAATTCATGATGGTGCAAATGAAGCCAATGCTCAATGACATAGTTTGCCATTCTATTTCAGGGTGAGAGAAACTTTAGAAATTCTTATCCAGGCATCATGTTCTAATCAACAGATGTGCACACACTCTTACTTCTGTCACTTTCTTTGTTTTGGATTAGTTCTGTATCCGTCATCAACCCATTTTCACTTTATTTACTTTGACCATTTACTTTCTACCTTCATGTATCAAAGTTATTGTTGCCTTATTGACTCCTTCTATACCTCTTTTTTAATGTATTTGAAGGGTACAAAGGAAAAACAATAAAGTTCGCTATTCACTTTTTACAGAAACTAATTTGAAGTTTAAAAATGCTACAATATTAAATACATTATAGAAATATTTTTTCTGGAATAATTCGTAAGGTAGTTTTCTAACAGGCCTTCTTTTGAAATTAGTGTCATGTGTTATTTGTTCATGTTAATTAATTAATGGTCAAACAACATATACTTGTGTATAAAAACAAAGCCCACTCACACTGAAAATTATTCATTGTCTATTACAGGTAACCTAAATTTTTGTCATATTCTATATAATTATGGCCTCTGATGGGAAAAGTCACTTTTATATATTCAAATATGTTGTACTTATCAACCATAGCATTAATGAGGCAAATAATGGTATAATTTTTATTTTGGCTGGGGCACAAATCACAAAAAATTAGCAAATTTCGACTGCAGGGTCCAAGTAGTAGAAACAAAAATTATTAATGCAACTTCACCAGCTCCCTTCCTTGCTATAGTCTCATTGTATGTATTTTGCAGAGGTGTGATTGTTTTTCCCTTGGGCACTATTTTTTTTCTATGGTAATTTTTATTGACTACTTGTAGTTTTTCCCTGCATGAATGTGTTCGGATATAGTACCACATATTTACAATCTGTTGGCACCAAAATCTCACTTTTACCAAAATTGGACTTGTTTTTCCCCTGTACCGTTAATTTATTTTGGGGGTATTTTTATACATATCTTAATATACCCAGGATTAAGTTTCTAAATTTGGCTTTCCTTGTGGCTTTATAGTATAATTGTCTATTTTTATGTTTATCTTAGCTTGCACAGTTTTACTTGTCTTACTTTATAAAAATTTATTAATTTAAATTTTAGTTTATGCTTCTCTTAAATCTAACCATACTGTTTTTTTCTGTTCTTGATTTCTCATTTCATATGTAATGAAGTTTGATTTATTCCTCTGGTCACTGCAGTAATAGCAGATATTATTATAATGATTTGAAAGAGCTCATTGTTGATAATTAAATAAGAGATTAATGAGATAGGTACAATTTTTTGAATAAAAAGTAGAATGAAACAGTTCATTCAAGATAACAATATGTTCATCAAGAGTGTCTGCATTATGTTTGGCACAAGAAATGTTTGTTAAAAATATTAGCTCTAAAAGTTTAGTTATATTGCATGGGTTGCATTCTTTGCACTATCATAATAGTCACCAGGTTGTAGTTATTATTATTATTATTGAAAATATGAGCAAAAGCAAACATCAACACACACTAACTGCCCCTTCGCCCCAGTTCACCTTGTGGATATCCTTGTTTATTTTTCAACATAGTCTTCTTTGAGCTAAATAACTTAGACAGCACTTTTCATTTAAGTTGTTTGGCAAACCTTAAATAATAATAAAAATGTTAATGTAAATTTCTTTCTAGTTAGCATTCCTTTAGGTTTGAAAATAGAAATAAGTCAGAAGGAGCCAATGCTTGCATACATCATGCAGGTTCAATTAAATGAAAATGCAATTCATGTCACATAAAAATTGACTTATGGATTGTCCTTTGTCCTGGATAAGAAGTGAGAATTTAATACATTCTTCAAGCATTAATGCTGGTAAACAGAGATTTAAGTTATCCATTTCTCAAATGATTTTCAATTATGATATGCATGGTTGTAGCTTGGGAAAGAGTGGGGGGGAGGATTATACCCCTTCCAAAACATGAAGAAAAGAAAAATGGTATATTGTGTGGGATGTAAAATACTTGACTACCAGGCATTAAAAGATTTAGAAATAAATAAAATAATTAAAGAAGCCAATACAGACATTTCAATGGTGCAGTATTGATCTAGGAAAGATGACAAAAATAAGGTTTGATAATTTATAAAATAACCAAAATCTAATGAAAAATACCATTTTGTGATCAAATTTGCAACAGCAGTAAATGAATTCACTTTCACAAACAATTTATAATCAATATGCATATTAAAAAACTGTAATAAATGAGTTCAAAGTTTTAAAAAAGTAAGTGGAGTTAGTGTTAAAAACTGAACACATTAATATAGTATATATTTCCACTCCATTGTCTACAGCTTCGTAAGTACAATTTTTACTTAAATGAAATGTTGTTGAATGAGTAGCATCAACTCTTGCCTAAGGTGACTATATATATCCTGGTATTTTAATTTATGTCTTTGTAACTCATTTATTACAGTTTTTTAATATGCATATTGATTATAAATTGTTTGTGAAAGTGAATTCATAATCATGTTCCCTACTTGGAATTGATATAAAATGTCAGTTAATACCAAAGTAATTAGCTCCCTGTACACTGGCATAGCAATTTTAGCATCAAAGGAGGTAGATCTCTGTATTGCTGTATACTCATTTCAATCATTCTTTATAATAAAAAAAAAAATAAATAAGTAAATAAAAAAAATTGTTTCTACTTTACTGTATTGTAATAAATAGTATGAACATGGATTAGAGGTGGTTTGCATTGTTTGCTGCACATTTATTTTCCACATTTGTAGTAGTAATGGTGGTTGTGGTATGTGGTGGTGCTAATACTACACAACATAAAAGGGTGACTAACAATAACAATTCTTATATTTTATGTTTGTATATATGCATACTTGCAGGTAGAGAAAGCGATAGAAAGGATGGTAGTTAGAAATAGAAGGGAGAGAGAGGGATAGAAAGGATGGGAGTTGGAAATAGAAATGTTTGAAGGGAAGTTAGAAGGAAATTAATTAATATTGATAGGCAGGCAGTGAAAGCTGAGTGTTCTAAAAGCAATGCTGGAATTGCAATCAGAACTAAAAGTGGCATGGGGGAGGGAAACGTATATTAAATGAAATGGCAGGTGAAGACAGAATGGCATTGGCCAGGCTGGACCTCGCAAGATGGAAAGTGCAGAAAATGATGGATGAGGCAAACAAAAGAATGTGTCCTATATGTGGTTAAAAGGGAAGTTGGGTACATATTTATGCAGAAGGTCAAGCTACTCAGTGCTGGAGGTCAACAGGTTCTCTCCAAAAAATTTATGAGGTTAAGGAGAAGGGTAATGTGTGTTGGATAAAAGTAATTGGCAGGGGCTATTACATAAGTTTATTGGGACGATAAGTGGGCAAGAGTAAATCTCAGGCTAGAGGGGGCATAGCAATTATTTATTTATATATTTTAAATGCACTTCTGTTGGTTTTTTTTTCTCTGGTGTATTTATATGTGTTTCTCTTGTTTAGTGTCCTGTAATTATAAATTTTTTAAAATTCTTATTAATGGTATAAGATTTTTTTCTGACATGATTGGAAAGGGTTATTTCATAGGGTTTGTATATATATATTTCTGTGCATTTTGTTTTGTCTCAGCATTTCATATGTGTAAATACTTGTTAAGTACTCAATTTATGAGTTTGCAAGCCATTATTGAAATAAATTCACTTACTACTAAAAAAAAGAAAACCTTGAGAGTGTGCATGTATCCAATGTTAACCTTTGAAATTATGGTCACCTTACTCATGTCATACTGATGAATGACTTATAACATTGACATCTTTTATCACATGATCAAAGGTTGGTTCTGGTGGTCCACTGGCAAATACTAGCCTCAAACTCAAGTGTCCCAGGATAAACCTGGTCATGGTTGATGGATGTATTTAGAATTTAAAAAATCCTAAGTATGGCATCCTTTAAAAGGAAAGTAAAGCTGTTGGTCCCATCATAGATTTACAGCACATAAAAGAAACTCAAGCCTGAATGAAGAGGCCCTGAGCAAAATTAATTGGTCATTTCATGTCCTGACTAGAATGGGACACTAATGACTAGAGATGTAAGGGAGCATCCTTACATAAAATAAATCTAACATGATCAAAAGTGTGTAATGAAATCTATACTCAAATTTAGTTCACAGCATGGTGTCCTCGAATTTTTCATTAATCCTTCACCACAGACTTGTGTATTCATGAAGATTTGCCTTGATACTAGCAGCACTAGAAGGTATATAAGTATTTTAAAGATGGAAACTGCTTTGCAGCTTTCAAAGATTATAGGGGACTGTTTAGATTGATTATCCTGCAAAATGGACAAATTATGATTATTGAGCATTATGTCTAAACACTGTACAAGCATCTATTGTACACTTTGTGGTAAATATCTTGGAAGTAAGCCAACCCTGACCCCATGAAAATGAGGTGGCCAAATGTTGTTTAGTGCTGAAAATGTTAGCTTTATCTTCTCGGAACAGATACCAGCAACTATTCCAAAAATCACAAGGCACACTGTCACTTAAGCACAAACTCAAATAGAAAAAACTGGCATTAGTTGTAGACTTTATTATCGTACCCGCATGTGAGCCATACAAGAACAAATAAGAAAACAGCACTCTGTACAAATATGGTTGGTCAGTTTTCTTCGTAATCAGATAATAGTAAAATTATTCTGTGTCCATAGCAACAGCTGGTACTGCATCTTCAGGTCCTTCTCCCCCTGGAGGTGGCTGTGGGGGAGGGGCATCTTGCTGTGCTGTGTCAGCCTGACCAGTGCCTGTACCAGTACGCTTTTCTTCGCCCTCAATCATTTGCAGATAGTGGGCAGTACCTTCTTCGTCAAAGACTTTGAAACTTGTTCCTTTGCCCACAAGTCCTATGGAAACATTCTGCAAGAAACAAACTTTCTATTATCTGAGAATAAACACCACTTTGACCATTCAGAAAGATTGAGACAAACCTGGGAAAGTGGTTAATGGTTAAATACTCTATATGACATAAAATATATTTTGAGCTGGAAACATGAGCTGGAGAACAAATGATAATATATAAAGAATTATATTAATATCAGATATACAGTGCCACTAATACATAGAATTAAGATACAAAGTTCAAAAGACGCACTTTTATAACTGTAGGCATCAGAGTCACAAAATTAAATTTCTGCCAGAAAATTGTTTGGCCATTTCTTTATCCTTATTAAGCCTTGGGAGCATAAAAAAATGCCAACAAATACAAGTGAGATTTGAGCTTTTTTGGATTGTTTTAGAGCTTATATCTGCAGCTATTATTTTTGTATATAATTTTGCTTTTGGAAGTTAAACTTGAGTCAACTTCACTTCTTTGATATTGTTATATTAAAATCAGTCCTGACTGAATGCATATTATTGCAATTGTTTCATAATTTCATTTATTTTCCAAGATTACACAATGTTCTAAAATATCTTAATTGGGTTACAAAGGTATCATGGGAAATAACAGGAGAAAGCATGAACCCCAAATTTTCTGGAAAATCAACTGTGGAAGCATTTATATTTACAATTGAACTTGACTATATTACAAAACATCTAACATTAAAATGGGGCCTTTTGAGAATTTCTCAGAATGACCCACATATTGCAGTAGTAGTTACAAACTAATTAGCACATCAAAATTTGCCATCTGCCACAGAAACAGTTGTGCAATTGGTGAAGAATCTAGTAGGTATTGTCTTTAGTTGCAGAACAGAAGAAAGCATGTTGGAAAATTGATAAATATCAAACGTTTGATATAATTAAATTCTTTGTGATAAAGGGTATGACAACAATAGAGACATAATGACTATTCTAGCCAACTATGTGCTATTATTAACTATTTCCAAATGGATCACTGAGTTCAAATGTGGATGAAATAGTGAAAGATGTCCAAAATCTGGCACCCATTGGAAATTGTAAAAATAGTGCACATGTTGTTATTCAGTCAGAGGTGTTAGAAATTGCTGAAACATTTGCATTTCCGGCAAATGAATATTTCAGATTTTGACTGAGGAATTATGCAAGAAAAAATCATCTGCAAAATGGGTGCTGTGCCTGTTGATACCCAATCAAACACGAATCAGAATGTAAATTTCTCAACAAAGTTTGGAGCATTTTCAGAGTGTCCCTAATTTTATTCTATCCAATTTATCTAATTATATCTATTGATGATTCATGACCAGTAGTAAAATGTGGGTGCACTAATACACACCAGAGACAGAACCAAAATTCTTCACAGACAAAGAAGGCCAAAGTTGTGAAGTTGGCAGGAAAGATAATGGCATCAGTTTTGTAGGATCCCAAAGATATCCTAATGATGTACTATCTTCCTAGTGAACCATTCATTATTTAAGCATTTTGTGCAAAGCTTTTGGACCAACTAAAGGCATGCCTATGAACGATGGGACTGTATAACGGAAATGCCATAGTCATTTATTTGTTCAGTATAATGAGAGTGGAAAAAACATCTTACTACAGTGTGAACCTCTGGAAAGCCAAAGAATATCTCTATTAGGTTTCAGTCCTTCAGGAGATGTAATTGCTAAGCTTATAGGAAAGATTCTAAATCACTGAAGCTGTAGTTCTGAAACAACAAAATGGAATTGAGGGATGCACAAAAGGTCCCTGTGGCTTAAATGCCAAAATGATCTAGACACTATAATATTAACTTAAATGTAACTAAAGGCAAATGTATGCCAGAAAAGATTGGATGTATAAAAGAAGAAAGTACATGTGTCATTGCAATTGCAAAAATTAATGAACTGAACTATAACTTGCTACAACTGACAAATCCCTTCCCAAAATTATGAAAATTCCTTGGGGGAAGCAAATTTTTATCTGATGAAATTAAAGCATCAATTAAGGAGTATTTTGCAGCTTTGGAGGAACCTGACTTCTGTGATGGAATAAAATCTTTAGAATACCATTGGACAAAGTGCATTAGTGTCAAGGGAAACTATGTTGAGAAATAACAATTCCAAAAATTGAGTCCTCATTTTGTGCTTCATTCCGAGAATTTTACAAAGATCCTGATATAAGGTTCCAGGTTACCCTCTGCAGAGAAAATTAATTTCAATCAATCAATCTGCTAATCATGCATGCAACAGCCAACTGGCCATCCCTGCATTATCAATCCACTGGCGTATTGCTGGATAGGATGCACAACATATATTTCTTCCCCTCCCACACACAAAATTATTATGAAAAGCTTTCATTTTATCCTTATGGGAAGATTTTATAAAGAAGTACTGGAATACAATTAAACAAATGCTATAATTAATTACTATGCATTAGAAAACAAAAGCACCTAAGATCAGATGTACTGTTATTTCACCTCTCTCAAAAATAGTTACAAGGCCCTACCACAACATCAGAACAAAGTAATTTTTATGTTGCATCTTTCCTATATTTCCTCCAGTTTGACATGTATACCACTCACCTTAGTGTTGAGCTCTACTTCATTTGGCAATGTGTCACGGAGTGCTCTGAGTCCATGTTTTATGAGTTCATCTTTATCACAGTCAGGGAACTCATCCAAATGTTTCTCCAGGTATGTGCGAGCACTCTGAGATCGAGAACCAACAGCCATCGCCTTGCAGTCAAAGTAGTTAGCTGAGGGGCAAGTCTGGTACACATGTGGACCTTGGTCCTGTGGAACATTCAGAAATGTAAATAATAACAGGCTTAAAAACTGGAAAGGCAGAGAAAATTATCAGTTCTAATACTGGATCAACAGTTTCACTTATTATTTTATCAAGACATTTAAAAATAATATAAAGTGAATGTAAAGAACAATGATGTGCGTCAGAAGAGGCAGCAATTGGCATTAGTAGCACTAAAGCCAGCAGCATAAATCACTTCCTAACATGAATATGCTACAGTTACATCATAAGCACTAAATTACTATTTCTCTTAATGTTCACAATTTTCTAACTGGAATGTATTTTTGCACATTTGCATAATGTCTTAAAAATTAAGGTGAATTTAAATGTGTGCTAAAACTATAAAAGTTTCTTTCCCTCCATCAGCTTTGTATGTGCTATTAAAAAAAAAGTTCAGTGATGAGGTAAATTATATACAAGGATAGGTTCATAAGTTTCTAGCCTAGCTGATATGGATTATCGCCTTCACAAAACCTTTAGCTGGTGTCATACCTTATCTGCTAAGTAAATATTTGCAGCTGTTAACTTCTACTTTGCTGTGTTCAGTTGTTCAGATATAGTTGCATAAAGAAGGCTATATGTTAAAGATTGTGACATGTTCAAAATGGAGTATCAAGCTATTATTAAGTTTTTCACAAAACAAGGACTTACTCCAAATGAAATTAAACAGCAATTGAACTGTGTATATGGGGAGGCATCCCTCTCATATTCTACCATTAAAGAATGAACCAAACTTTTTTGAATGGATCGAGAAAGCATTGAAGACAAAGAGCGTGCAGGTTGGCCCTTGGAGGTGCTCATTCCTGAAAACATCGCTCTTTTGAAAGGAGAAATTATGGAAGACCGGTGGCTCAAAGTTATAGAAATGGCAGCAAGGTTGGGCCTTTCTAAAACAATAGTCCCTCTAATTATTCATGAATAAGGTTAGTGCAAGTTGGATGTATAGATTTCTTTCCTCAGTCCAAAAGCAGTAACGAGTCATCTGTTGTAGGCATTTTCTCAGCTCTGCGTGGCAATGAGAGAGAAGTTCTGCAAACTACTGTTACAGGAGATGAAACTATGGTCCCCTAATATGATCCCTTGTACAAAAGAAAATCAATGGAGTGGTGTAAACCTGGCGAAGCACCGCCTCTAAAGGCCAAGGTCACTCAATCAACCAAGAAGATCATGGCCACAATCTTTTGGGACTGTGAAGGAATACTGTTCATTGACCTCAAAGAGAGGAACACCACAGTAAATGGGGAGTGCTATGCTGGCCTACTGCACAGACTACATGCTTCCATCAAAGAGAAAAGGCGAGGAAAGCTGAGTGGTGGTGGTGCCTTCTTCACGACAACACGCCTTGTACACAGTTCTTGGTGCAAAGGAAACTGTGAAGAAATGTGGCTTCAAGGAGATCGACCATCCACCACACAGCCCAGATATAGCTCTCAGTGACTATTTAGTTTTGAGAAAGAAATTTAAATATAACAAAGAAGTGATGGATGATGTTTCTGCCCATTTTGCAGGCAAGACTTCTATTTTGGGGGGTGGGGGTCGAAATATTAATTCAAAGATGTGAGAAGTGTATTGCAATAAAGGGTAACTTTATTAAAAGTGAAATATAGTTTTCATCTTTATCATACCTAGAAAAACGGTTAGGCCGGAAACTTATGGACCTACCTCGTACCTACCTATATTTACAGAGTATTCAGCAAAAATTTTACTGTGTATTTTCAAAAGGGATGGACTACATGTCTAAATCTCTCTCTCTCTCTGTCTCTGTCTCTCTTAGGGTGTATCAAAATTAATAGTGCAAACTGAAATGGTTGAAACTATATGATAACATAAGCAAAAAAGTTCCAGTAAATTGGTCAGCAAACAAGCCTGTGTGAGATTTATTATCAATGTGTGGTTATGAGCCATTACTGACTTCATTTGTTGTGCTTAAAATATGCATCACTTGTTGCTCACTTAGAAGCAGTCTGCAATGTGTTCATTGTTTACGAAACTGAACAAGCCAACAAGTAGTGTTATCAAAATATACATGACAGACAATGAGTAAAGTACATATTCATACCAGTGATATTACTCGTCAGAAGTGTCAGGTGTGCTGTTCTACATGCAGTCAAAATGGAATCATACAACAACACAGTAGGCACACAGACATGCATTTCATCTATGGCAGGATTAATGACAATGCATGGGAGGCTGCATGTTTATACTGTCAAGAATACCCTGATTGAAGACATCCTGAAAGTCACACATTTACAAGGATCCATCAGCACCTCAGAGAACAGGGTAGTTTCATACATGGCAGGGGAGCAGGAAGGTTTGCATGCATTACACATGAAGTTGATATGGTTTTGGAAGCAGTACAAGTCTTTCCAGGAACTTCCAGAAGAATTGCCACACAAGAGCCTGTACGCAGTAAGGTATGGAGAATTTTACGTCATATTTCATTGTACCCTTACCATCTCCAAAGAGTTCAATGTCTCAATGACCCAGACTTAGGTCCTAGCAATTATCTTGAGCATGGCTTGTTTGCAGACCCATGTTTACTGGAACTATTTTGCTTCTATTATGATATACTTTCAACAGTTTCAGTTTGCACCATTAATTTTTATACATCATGTATGTATGTGTGTATATATACATAAGCCCTTAGAATAAGGTTACCAGATGTCCCTGAATTTCTTCTTTTGCCTCTTGAGAAAATCTGTCCCTGGATTATTTCATTATTTATCCCCAGATTTTCATTGTTGGCTTTACATCAACAACAGTCCATGGCTTTTTACTTGTCATTTTTATGAGATACATGGGTAACATCATTTATGGTTTCTCTTTGCTGTGCCCTCTAGAAAGTTGATTCCATCATCAGTTAAGCCACTTCTGAAATCTTTAGGACCGACCTGGTGGTCTAGTGGTAACCATTCTTGCCTTCTAAACCCAAGATCGCGGGTTCAAACCCAGCCAGGGCTGATGGATTTTTTCGGCCTTAAAAATCCTAAGTATGGCTTCCTTTGGAAAGGAAGTAAAGCCATGGGTCCCATGTTGTACATTTACGGCATGAAAAAGTACCTCAAGCCTGAAAGAAGAGGCAAAATTTGTCGGCCATTTCACGTCCTGAATAGAATGGGACACTGATGACCTGAGATGTTAAACAGCATCCATAAATTAACCCCTAGCCAAAAAATCTTTAGAAGATGATTTTTATTCCAGCTCACTTGTGAATTTTATAAAAATGCTGTCAAACATCTTAAGGTTGTTCATATAATACAACTATGGAATGCATACTACTGACAGCTCCTGAAAGAAAATTTTGAAAGATTGCCCATTACTGAATGAAGGTAATTTGTTTGATGAAACTTACAGCAGTATGTGACTTTTCCATATGCACAGCTCCTCTAAGTTCATTGAACTACCTTTGTCTTCCTGGTAGTAATAATTTTTCAGTGAAGAGAGTTTTCTCTTCAAAGAATATCATGTGAACATTCCAAAACTTCAGAATGGGTTTAAAAAATGAGGCATGCTTGCCATCTTAATAAACTTAAACATGGCCTATCAAGAATTTGCTACAAAATTATCCACAGATTACCTGCTCAAGAAGATTCACATTTCAGAAAAGTACTATCAATCAAATAGAATGAATATTTTCAGCAAGTAAGTAGAATGAGTATTTCAATAATTTACAACATGTATGAAACTATGTACCAAATGGAAACACACGGCACATTACAATAGTATAGTTTTTACTTATGTTTATATCTGTACCTGGAAGTTGAGAAAAAATCTGGTAACCTTACTTTATGGAACATAAAAACATATTTACTAATGACTTTCTACAAACTATTAATAATAAATGTGATTTAGTACGATCTTAGTTAACACTCCCTTTCATTAGCATTTAAAAAATAAATAAATAAAGTTGAACTAAACAATCTGTAAAACACAAACAAATTAGTGTTAATTGCCTGTTGCAATATCGTAAGGGATTACATTACTATGGAGTTGGCAGGAGAATCCCAATATGCTTGAAAAAGCATAAATTTTATGAGCACTCTTTGAAGCAGAAGGTGAACAACATTCATAGTTGAAATTTAATCTCTGTGATTTGTTTCTTGTCAAAAGTATAAACCATGTTCATTTCAAAGAAACAACTAATATTTCTTCCCTTATATAAGAGAAAAAGCAGTATTTTAATAACCATGTGATTATCATTTGAATTGTTATATTTTTAATAGGAAAAAAAAACAGACTAAAACTACAGCTGGGATAACCTCTTAAGGTGAAAATAACCATGGCAAATATATGATTTTCCTTATCAGAAGCTAACTTACAATTATATGGTAATCATAAGGTTCATTATAGGACACAAACTCTTTTACTATTACGCTCCATAACAATAATGTATCTTTCTTCCTCTGTGCTAATGTATCATCCAAGTCAAAAGCAACATTATGGTTAAGCGTTAGACAACATAGTTTTTATGATTTTCTTCTTATGGACAAAATTATACATGTTTTAAATACCTCTTCTAAAATTGATACAAATATATATTAGGATTAATATAAATTTTATGATTTTCTTCTTATGGACAAAATGATACATGTTGAAATAACTCTTCTAAAATTGGTACAAACATTAATTAGGATTAATATAGTTTTTATAATTTTCTTCTTATGAACAAAATGATACATGCCGAAATAACTCTCCTAAAATTAGTACAGCATATATTAGGATTAATAAGTTTTTATATAAATGCTAACCTTACTCATTTGCTTCTTTGTGAATGTAATTTTCTTTTTGTTCCTTCCACTCAGGTTGTTCTGTTCTCACAATACAAACTCTGTTACTTACAAAAATCCTGGCATCACAATTATTGAATCCCCATGTGCAAAAGGCTCTAAGTTTTCCTTCCTGACATTTTATATTTATAATCTCACGTTTCAGAAAGAAAAAAAGCAAGAGCAAGGAAAGAGAAAATGGGATAAATACATACATCATAACCAGCTACCAGAAGCCCAACACCATAGGGTCGACGATCATAGCGCTGTGTACACACTTGCATCTTGTTGCCAAGCATGGAAATCAGACGGCTGACAGGTATTAAAGAGTCATGTGAATATTTGTAATTCAAAGACTCAGTGATCATGTAGCGGCTGCAAATAGAAATAACTCTTAAGTTACATTTATATACAGTATTAGTGTAATCTTTATACTACTCAGAAGTTAACAACACTACACTACATGTCTTAATTCTATTTATAAATAATTTCAGATAGTAGTTCTAACTTATATTGGTTCCAGGCACATTACAGATTGAAAAATGGCTTAAAGAATTTGACAACATGAACAAACACTAAGTGCTGCAACCTAACAAGGATGCTAAAACATTTTCACTTAAGAAACAGGATTGGTTATTACTAGAGACCAAGTGTTCAGACATTAAACAAAATAAATAAAGGCACTTAAAATGTATTTAAATGCAATGCTCATTAAATTTGCAAAAATAATTGTTGTTTTTAAGTATTAGTTTTTTGAAGTTGCAAATCCTTTATATAATAATAAGAAAAATTTAAATATTTATTTTTATATTTTTCCTTAACATTTTGGTATTAATATGTAGCCTGTGAAAGGAGAAACTGTCCCTTGTTATGTCTGTCAGAAATTCCAAATCAATAATGTTTAAAGTCAGCATCTCAGTCAAAATTTACAATGACAAGTCAGATACAATTGTCTCATTTTCATTACAGAAGAGCAACATCAAAAAGATTTTCCTTATCATGTCATTTTTGCTGTTTGCCTATGTAATCAGAAAAATGTCATTGTCTAACTTCAGTGATTATTTTTACAAGTCAATAATGTAAACCGAAATCAGTGGCTCACAAACAAATATCACTCACCCACAATGAAAACAAGGCTGCTGTAGTGACCTACTTGCCCTGCTTTAAAGTTTCTCATAGGTCTTTCTTGTAGGGACAGTGTTAGTCATAGAGGATTTCCTTTATAAAATGAAATCCACCACAAACTTTCTTTACAATTGCTCGTTAGAACAATTACTTATTATCCCCGCCAATACAATAAAGTACAATAACAGAAGAATTGCAAAAAAGAGAGAAATAGCAGCAAAGTATTAAAAAAATAGGCTAAATGGGCTAAAAAGTGTTCCCATAATTAAATAACTAAATTGTACTTGCAAAGCTCTAGACAATGGAGTGGTAATATATCCTACACTAAAGTATTCAAACATGTTCACACAAACACTACATTTACTTCCAAAACACTAGGATATGTTTCTGACGCTGTTGACCATTGGAATTGGTGGCTAGATCCTAAGATGCTTTTGTGGCGGTCTCTGATGGTTCTAGTAGGAACCTGCTGAGTTTGTCCGTGGGTGGAACATTAAATTTTCCTTATTTTTTAAGATGAAAATATTTTCCTTAGTGGATAACTCCTTTCAGTTGTGAAGTTGTTTCAACAGCTTACCCTCTGGTTTAATTTCATGATTTTTGGTCCAAAAGTACGCTGCTACTGCTGATTTATCAACCTGTTTAAAACAGATATTCCGAAAGTGTTTTCTCCAAATTTCCAAATTTCACTTTGTTTTTCCAATGTACCTTCCATCACAATCTGCACACTTGATTTCATAAATTCCTGATTTCTATTCTGTTGGTATGGTGTCTTTTACTGTGCAACCTACTAAATTTTTTTATATATTATAGTAGTATAATGTAATGTTAGCCCCAGTGAAGTATTACATTATAGTAATATAGTATAATGTTAGCCCAATGAACAAATATGTCAAATTTATTAGGCTCTACACTAAAAGACACCATACCAACAGCACAGAAATCAGGAATTTATGAAACCAAATGTACAGATTATGATGACAGATACATTGGAAAGACAAAGAGAAATTTGGAAATTTGGAGAAAAGAACATTTTTGGAATATCCCTTTTAAACAGGTTGATAAATTAGCAGTAGCAGCTCATTTTTGGGCCAAAAATCATGAAATTAAACCAGAAGTAAGCCGCTGAAACAACTTCACAACCCAATGGAGCTATCTACTTGGTAAAACATTTTCATCTTAAAAAATAAGAAAAACTTAATTTTTCACCCATGGATAAACTCAGCAGGTTCCTTCTAGAACCATCAGAAACTGCCACAAAAACACCTTGGGATCCAGCCACCAATTTGAGTAGTTGGTCAACAACTAAAAAATGGGAGCAAGGGCTTCCGAAGCATGTAGTAAATAGAGTTAGTGTGATCATGTTTGAATACATTAGAGTAGGATATGTTTCCATAATGTTTGATAGTTCATCAGTATAATTTCTGGGTACTTATATACTACTTTTCTGACAATCATCAATAAAACAGGCATTTTTCCATAGATCTGGACTCTAGTTATTATTGTCCAATTTATACTTTAGTGTTGCTTCTTGCGTTTATCACTATCAAATACCATTGAAAACATTTTAAATTACTGAATTTAAACACACAATATCGACAGTAATGTTTACTTCTTTTTCTAATAGCTAAAGATAATCAAAATATTTGTTCTTAGCAATCCAATAAAATGCATTTGTAATACCTCTTTGTTTCAAAATTATATTAAAACCAAAACAGTGTAGCAATGGCATCCATTTTGCTGTTGCATATTCTGTATAAAATGCATATGTAAGATCAACAAACTATGGAAACATTTGAGTTATGTGACTAGCATGAATGTGGTGGTAGCTTCGTATTTTTTCTCTAAGGTCTATCTTGTTCCATGGCTTTGTTAGGTTGTATGTGTGTGTGTGTGTGTGTGTTAATTTTCTTATTATTCTGATTTTATTTATATTTCATACATTCTAATGACTTGATTTCTTTTTGGTACTTTTCTTTTTAATATGCTAAATGGAAGAGGGTAAATTTGCCACAATTATTGCTGTTGTCATGTCTTTTCAGGCAGAGTAGATAAAGCCTGGCTGCTCCAAAATTGTATCCTGTGTATATGTAATTATTAATTTCATGGTTTTCCATTTTTAATTCAATTTAAACTATTTCTGGGTGGTGATATACAAATTTATTGGTAACAGCGTGCTGCTTTGGCATAATTCTTACACCTGTCCCCTGGTACAACCCAACCCCATCAGAATGATTTGGCTGTACTTGAAACCTGTCTCTGACTGCTATGGCAACAGTAGATGCTTGCTTTATGCTCTGAGACAGCAAATCCAACCAAAAAGTCAAATCAGACAATGAGCAGCATTTAGGGCAGCGAGAAATATGTATTGTTCATTGGTTACCTCATTTCCATAGAAACTCAGAAGGATATGCAAACTGGTTAGCATTGCAGTTTGTTAAATGTAATTTCTTGAGACTTTATTTAGCTACAATAAATTTTAACTTTTATTTTTACTGGTATAGCGATTTAGCTACCTATTTTATAGTCTGTAGCTACAAAAATAAAACTTTTTGGATTGTTGACATATTACTTTAATTGCTATTGCATTTAGTTCTGGCTATATTGAAGCAATTGGTGTGGTACTAATGTTTGTAGCTTCAGTTTTCTATGACACCATTCTGGTACATAACGTGCATTATTGCATTTACATAAAATGACATACAAGCAGTCAATCTTATGTTAGTATGTCAATATACCTTTTAAAAGTTACTTTTTCCTATTGTACACCTGCTATAGTACTTCTAATGTGTTGCAGTTTATATTAAAATATGATAGTTTTATTTTATCATACTTTTGTTCTGTAATAAGTAATCTAAAGCATAATAGTGGGTAATGTTTGAGAGTTTTTTCCCAGAAGGCAAGAGAATTGCATTAAGGCTTATAGGAGTGAAACTGCTGGAGTCAAATCACATTAAAAACACTGATAAAGTTTCATGCAACTATAGGTAAACGCTAAAAAGTGTGGCAAGATTACCCACAATTCTACAAAATTAGCGAGTGATTATGTTTTAATATAGCTTTAAATAACGGGAATTTTCACAGTGAAATAAAGTATGTAATAATTTGTTATAGTGGTTATGTGTTTGAGATTTTGGTACTTGTTGTTTTATAAGGGTTTTCAGTTATCTACTGCAATTACTGTATCAATGGTTATATATTAATATGCCATGGTGCTTGCTTAGTATTGCTATACCATGAAAATAATTTGTGATTTGATTCTGGTGGTTATGTAAATGCATTTCAAGTCCCCTCAGAGGTTTTGAACTGCAGAGTGGCAGCTCTGGGAAATAAATGAATAAGACGACCAATTCTCATACATTACTTAATTATGTACATCAGTATATTTTTATATTCAAACTGTGTAATCGATATCTTGAAGTGTCAGTATTGTATGACGAGTCAAACTACACACTCTTTTGAGTAATAATTAATAATAAATAATTTGCGATTTGATTCTGGTGGTTATCTAAATGCATTTCAAGTCCCCTCAGGGGATTTGAACTACAGAGTGGCAGCTCTGAGAAATAAGTGAATAAGGCGACTAATTCTCAAACAGTACTTAATTATGTACATCAGTATATTTTTATACTCAAACTGTGAAATAGATATCTTGAAGTGCTACAGTAATCATGATTTGATTCATGTACAAGTTCCAGATACACTTTTATTGACTTTACTTATTTAGAACACATTTTATAGACCATTGTCCGCATCGTCAGCTGTTAATTGCTGGATAATTCACAGTGATACTTTGGGGATGCATACTCTGCTGGAGGTGTGATGAACTTAAAAGTTTGTTTTCATCCGCAGAAGTATCGAAGTTCATTAATCTGTCTCTGTATTTATAAACATAGATTTTCTCCCATGTTGCTACCTCTGTAGGTCCCTATGCTGATTTTAATAATTTTGCTTTTTTTCACTATGTTGTGGTCCTCTGTCGAGAAATGAGATGCCTCTACTGATTACTCCTTTTGTTTGTAAAAGAACACTTCAGGAATATAAAATACAGACAAACGGAGAAATCAGTTCACAGCACTGTCCACAAAATCGGCAAATGTAAAATAAATGGGTAATACATTATTTGGATTTATTTGTCCACCAATAGTATCCAGGATTTTCTGTGGACTTAAGTTTTATCCTTACTTATAAGCTCATTGTTTTTGAGTTTAAATACGGTGACTTACTTTTATCTTAGCTTAACAGTACAAATAACGGAAAACTAATTTTATTCTGCCTCCCAAGCATTAGTTATAAATGAGGAGTCATAGGCTTCCATATCCAATATTCAGGAAGTTACTGCATCTTAGTGATAGATAATAAGAATTTTGCATAGTCTTAGCAGCGTTTTTTCAAAGCTGTTGGATTACAACTTCAGAGGATTACTTGCTCTGTGCCTCTGGATAGCTAAGATATTATAACGCCCAGAAGCCAAGAATGCATTATAATTTATAAAATCTGACATTTGTCACTGCACATGAAATATATATCAAATGAAATACAAACATTTTAGCATAGTCAAGGCAAACATGTAATATCACTCTCTCTCTCTCTTGTATATATAAGCTGCTGATAAGGCAAATTTCCCATTATCATGAACCCCGGCATATAAAAGAAGCCTCTGGTCTTGGATAAGTAAATTTCTAATGTGAGCTCCCGAAACCTTTTTTAAAAGCAATTAAAAATTTGAGAAATTTTTTAAAATTAAACAAACCTGTTAAAACAGCAACAAAAAGCCAGCCCATCCTTATTACATTTACTCTTTCATGGTTCCTTCCTCCTTTCCCTCTGCCATCTATTATCAATCTATTATACCTCGACTTTTTATTATGCTGGAGTTTCAAATTGCAAACCACACACTTCTGATTTGCAGCCATATGCTTTACCACTATGCTAAAACATGTTAACATTTTCTGTATTCTGGTATATGACACATTAGTTAGCATTTTTGTGTAAATATGTAATTAGAACTAAAATCTAACTTCAAAAAAGGAAATAGTTGCTCAATAATTGCTATAGCCCGCTTTTTCAATTTAGATACTGCTTTAAATAGGATAGATGTAGCTCACTTTAATCATTTTAACTTATTGCTTGAGAGCAATTATGAAACTTCATTTTATCTAGCACAACCAACTACTTTTCAATAGTTCATCCTCACAAGTATCTCAAGCTGAACTTAGCTTGAATTTACAAAATTTGTGTTTAGAAAGCTGCAATTTGATATGCTCACTAAATTTAAGATTACTGCAGTGGAATAGATTACCTCAGTATTCTTGCATCTGCTGTAAGCCCTGCAATTGTAATGCCAATGTGAGAATCAATGGGTATGATTTTCTTTTGGTGGACAGATAATTCTGAGGAGGCACGTTTAAGGGCTATTAATACTGCATGAGTCTTATTTTTTAGTGCTACAGTTGCAGAGCCCAATTTAACTGCTTCCATTGCATATTCAACTTGATGCAGCCGTCCTTGTGGGCTCCACACTGTAACATCATTGTCGTACTGGTTGCGGAACTGAAACAAGCAAATTAAAACTTAAATTATAAATAAAACCTTACAAATGCTAAATTCTCAGCTTCATTCGGGCACAATAACAAACAAATATAAATGAAAAGTTTTACATTCTTCAAATTCATATACATTACAATGAACGTATCTATATCATATATGCATCTTATTACTTAGTTAGTAGGAAAAATATACATTTTCCCTCTTTAAAGTTAGATTTCATTATTTCTCTTCCACTCTCAAAGGTGAATATACCCAAGTATCCAAAGAGATTTGATTAATAGTACTTCTTTCTGTGCATTCTGCAGGTAATATATAATGAAAACAGCGGATGATTGATGCGTGGTTATTTTGCAATCTTAAATTTTCCAATGTTTTAATATCTATCTGCATACATTACATGAATTTGTTCCCGTGTTGTTTTAGTTGCCAAACCATTATGAACATGCCTAACATGAGGATAACATAATTAAGTTTTTGAGCACTGACTTCAAGCAAATAACTAATAAGGAAGATGATCCCTTAAATGGTTTCATACATTTGTTATATCACAAGAACGTTCATGAAAGGCTGTTTTTCAATTTTGTGAAAGTCATCCTGATCGTGACAATACGAGGTTATGTTTCTGCTTTATGGTATTATGCGTTAATTCCTTTCGGAATCCATGAGCTATTATATTCATATAAATAAATTAAAGCTGAATATTGTTTAAAAGTTCTGTTTGTGTGCTAAAAAGCACTTTAATAAGAACACTCACCATTTTCACGGAATTTCATACACCACACCATACAGCTGAAACAAACAAATGCCTAACACCGGATGAAGAGAGCATCGTCACTATCATGGCGGTAAAGCGCTCTCCTGTGCAGCCAACATAATTTCTCTCTGTTTGAATACCAATTTGCACCGACGTCTATTGTACTAATAGATGGTTTTCGGATTACTCGTTATCTGATCAATTCAGGAACTAAATAAATTTAACTCACTTTTCATTTATTTTCCAAATGTATATTAGATCACACAGTCACTACTTTAAATCCTTTCGAATAGGTCAGCAATAATGATGCAAGGTCAGTGTTTCTTTCCAGATGTATGCATTGTACTTTCGGAAGACTTCTTCCCCCCCTGAAATCTTCAACTGCTCCTCCTCCCCCTAATGAAACAACAGATAATCAAATAACCCTTCGATACCCAATATAGTAAAAATTGGTCGTAATAATGTAACCTAATTTGTGAAACAGAACTATTCCTCGTGAATGCATTGCGCAGCATGGCCAATGACTAATTTTCTCATCTCATTTTTCAGTTTTTTTTAACTATACATTAGTATAGTATTAATGAACAATGTGGAATATTTTCATTGTGTATATATATATATATATATATAAGGCCCATGTATATAGAAGACCCTTTCTTACATAAATAATTTCAGATAGGAAACCCTGGATTACAGGCGTAAATGTCGAAGCAATGGACTAGTGAAGCAGTTGCATTTTGGTGCTCAGAAGTTCATACTAAAGTTAAATGGTGTTAAATTTTATTAGAATGTCCTCATTCCTCCATAATAATCGAAATTGGTTGTTAATAGCCAATGAATAGCGTTTTTACAATTTAG
>CM060842.1:50005000-50030000 GCA_030762175.1 Metallyticus violacea
TGGTGAATGATACTAGTCATCACTTTCACTCATCTGCTTATTTTATCATGTTTTAATGCCATAAAGTCTGAGCAAAAGGGAGAAAACGTTAACTGTGTGAGTAGAGCAACCATGCCAATTCTTGTTTTACAATGCGTGTGTTGTTTCTATTTCTTCTTAAAGAGCAGGCGCCACATTTCCCCAACCTTTTTTGCTTTATCTGTCGACTCTCAGACACTTGATAGGGCTTTAGGAAACCAGGTACTGTTTTCAGCAGTTGTACTTACGGGAGCAGTAATCTATGACATTGTGATCATCAGCGCCATTGAAGATACCGGACGCAGTTGCCGGTGAAACATCTGGTACAACTGAAACAATGAATACCATTACCAAACAGACCAGAATATCGTATTTCTACATCCGACTCCGGCCGTGAGAGCCTACGCATTGCACAAATGGAGCATATTTTGTAAACGTGCAGAAAGGGAGTTCAATGGAAGTTGCAAAGGTTTCCATATGCGGACTATTCCTCAAAATGAATCCAAGTTTGGTTTGGCAAACCGTCGAAGTTGTCCCTCACAGTTGTCAACATCTAGGTTTCTCCTTCTCCAAGCCTTCTTCTAAACTCTTAAGTCACATTAGGCAAATACCTGTAGCCATGCACTGCAACTTAAAATCTCTGTCGTTGAGCATGTCATGTTGTGCATGTTTGATGGCTGTTGGGTCATTGAATCTAGAGCACATATGAAACTTTTGATTTTTTCGAAGTTTTTGCACAAAAAACTGCGAATATTATGCAAATACCCCGCCTGGTTATGGCAGGGAATTGTGGTAGGTGATTTCGACTAACTTCTCGGTGCAAAAGTTGAAGATTTGGGGCCTTTACAAGAATGTTCTTCAGAACACCAATGAAGTTATTAATCCAATTGTATCCCTCCCTAACTCTTTCACAAACACAGTCTAATCCATATGCAATATATGTCGCATGGTTGAGGTTGTCGATCCTGGTGGTCTAGTGATAACCATACTTGCCCCGTAAACCCAAGATCGCGGGCTCAATCCCGTCCAGGGCCTATAAATTTTTTCGGGAGTAAAAAGTAAGCATGGCTTCCTTCGGAAGGGAAGTAAAGCCATGGGTCCCGTGTCGTACATTTACGGCACGAAAAAGAACCTCAAGCCTGAAAGAAGAGGCCTCTGACCAAAATTTGTCGGTCATTTCACTCCTTGAATTGAATGGGACGCTGTTGACTCAAGATATTAAAGATATTTAAAAAATTGTTGAGGTTAGGGTACATGACCTTCAGCTATAGGAAAACCGAAACAATTATAGACGTTCCCTTAAAAAAAGTCTCCATTGTAAGGATTTTGATGATGCATTTAATTTAACGCTTATTGATACGTTACTAATTAATGTCCCTGAAAGTTTTCTCAGAGATAGACAGGTGACAGCTATATTTTTTGCATATAGCGCGTATAACACTGGGTTTAAATCTTACGAGTTAATATTTCCCTTTCTGCGTTGTTATTATTGTTTTTATTTTTTTGTAATTATTAATATATTTCCCTGTCATGTTTTCTCTCCTCCGCCATTTTCTCCATGTTACTTATTTTATCAGTTTCCATGCATTACTTTATCATCGAGATTTAATATTTTTACCACCTTCACTTGTCTTCTACCTATGAAGAACATAGCGGTTAGAAATATTGTGATATTTCGGTTACTATTTAATTGTGTGTATTTAATAACAAGAACTATTATATATTCACTTTGTGTCACACCACTGATAATTATGACAGCTTCAAGGTTAATTACATAATGCATGTTCATGCTACACCGAACTAGTTTGTATAATCCAGTACAACATCATAACTCTTACAGAAAATATAACATTATTCTGCAATACAGGCATGTAATAGCCTTCCAGCTTATTTAAAATAACGTTATTAGCAAAGGATATGCTTTGTATTTAAAAATCGTATAAAGAAATTTATAATCACTCATTCATTTTATAATATGAAGAAATACTTAAGTGACAATGTGAAATGAACTTCAGTGCATGCTTTTATTTCTTTAGTACTAATATAAATTCCTTTTGTTGTATGACATGCTCTACATCCTCAAGCCTCGTTCAATATGGGATCAACAGAACAGTTTAGCTTTTCCAATATCCCCGGAGCGAATATTCACATCGGACCGTAGACATACATGTATACAAAAGAAGCTAACCACACGATATTTTTTTCTGTTTACATTGAAAGGCCTACACCTGCTGTGTTAGTTCAAGCGGAGGTGCAAAAGGGAGGGAGGAGATAACAGTGCCACTAAACGAACCCAAAAAAGATTACAGCAAATTGGACAAAAGATTTGCGATTCATAGCACATTTCCTGTATTCAAGCCTCCTTGAGCCACCCTCTATAGGAATCATCTTCAATAATTGACTCCCAATTGAAAAAAAAACTTGTTTCAAAACTTCACGCTAACATACGAAAGCACTTTCATTCAGTTCTCGAAGATTTGCTTTGGCTTCTTTCCTTTCTTTCTAAGAACTTTAGTGACGAAATAAAACTACAAATCCTTCAGCTTCTTTGCAGACACGCAAGCAGAAGCGTTTATCATCCTCTTCCTTTCTCTGTTACCTGTTGACTAAAACTGCATACCCCATTCAGCACAGAAAAATCGACATGGTGGCTGAGACGTTATGATATGAACAACTAAACTTGTAAACAAAAAGTGTGGGGTTCACTCCCAGCCAGGAGCATTCTTCCTTACTGCGGTTCTTTTCCAGATTTTCCTGTTTTCATGGGCGAACTCAAAGCCTGCAATGGCTCTTTCCTTTAAAAACAAGTCCGTTAAACTTACATGTTGCTATGGAGCACAAGCATAAAATTTAAATGTGCTTAAAATAACATGAGATAGTTGGAGGCATTATTACAGCACGATGTGAACATTTTGGAGTTCGTGGTGCCACGCACCTGCTCTTAGACTTGCACGGTACGTTGTTAACATAGCAAAATGTCATGTTCACGTGCACGTCTTTCATTTTTCTCTCTCAAGGCGGCTCCATGCACCACTTTCAGAGTTTCCTTGCTGTTTTTACAGTTTCCATAATTATATAATTTTACCATATGTTCGACCAGTTTATGCTTATGAAAAAGGTGCGAGTGGAGCATACTGAGCCACAGAAACCACTGGGTCCTACGGTTTCTAGGAGTTGTGTGTGAGTATACATGAACTGAGTAGGAATTCCATTTGTGTCAATTGTTGACCTGTTGTATTTACTTCTTCCTAGCTACCCTCCCACAACTTCCCTTTACGACATGGCTTATAAATTTGCATTAATTCAGCTTTACTCCGTACCTCTCCTCCTGTGCACTGCCATCTACTAAGTTTTTGCTGTTGGTAGTCATGACGTCACGGATTTTGCCGCCATTTTCTCCTTCTTGGTTGGGTTTCAGCTATAAATATCGACGCACTTTTTTGGGATAGTGGTTGGATTAATACTTTTCAACGCATTGCCTTCATCTCTACTAACAATGTTTATATTCGTTCTCTTATCATTTTAGGTAAGTTAAACATTTCTGTTTATGCTACGTAACAGTATTGAAGTTTCACCAAAGTCCTTTTCCAATTCATCATTTCATCTCATGTCTCACCCAAGATCAGAGGTTCAATCCTGGCAAGGGGTCTCGTAAGTATGGCTTCCTTCAGAGTAGATTTACGGCACGAAAAAGAATCTCAAGCCTTAAAGAAGAGACCTCTGAGCAAAATGTATGGGCCGTTTCACCCCCTGAATAGAATGGGAAACCGATGAGCTGAAATGTTAAAGAAAGTTCGTAAATAAAACAAATCAACAAACTCATGTTTCATCAGTGTCCACCGCCTGTGGTGCCTCAGCAGTAATTACAAGTTAAGGCAATTAAATTTTGAACTCGAAGAATCAACATAAACTAATTAATATCTAAATAAATAAATAAATAAATAAATAAATTCCTATCGATATTACAAACTGGAAACCTTTCAATTTCTCATATTACTTTGCTGCTCATATTTGCCCGAATTCCCCTAATGTTACACTTAACTTACGCTCATGAGATTATTAAGTACGTAAAACCTTTCGGCATGACTTGCGTAATTAATTAATAACCATCATTCAGATATTGTACAAATTTTCGTTTAACACCTTACCAATGAACTGTTAGGTGTCAACTGTAGAGTAGTCGCTGGCAACCTGAAATCCGTATCACTCGTACTGTAATTGTTAATATCGAACCAATTCAGTGGTCTTACTTCTTCCCAGGTTTATTATATAAGATTATTCTGAAGTAAGTCCCCAGTTTGAAATGGCTATATCTTCTGTAAATATTAAAGTTTGGCTGCGCGCCTGCCCCCCAACCCCCCCCCCCCCCACACACACTTATTATGCTTTAGAGAATGTTTTTGTTTTTCCATAAAAGTTGTTTAATTTTTTTTGCTATGGTAACCATGTCACGCTTGTGTTTTAGAATACTGACAGCAATTTTCCAACAATAATGGTTTTGCCTTGAGTTCTTATTGGCCGCATTCTGTGTTATTACGAATGCAACAGACAATATCCCAGTGCACTAGGAAGATTTCGAACGTTACATACAAGACATGTTCTAAAAGTTCTCGGCCTGAATCAGAAACGTCGAGAAGATGGCCATATTACTACGGTAGTTTTTAAGAATCGTCCATTAGATGGCGCGCTGTAAAGTTTCAGACCTTTAAATGTAGTCATTTGTTTGTAACGATCGTGTAAACAAGCTAGTGTTAACATTTTCTACAAAATGGATCAAACTGAAATACAAGCTGTGATAAAGTACTTCATTTTGAAGGGTTTAAATCCAATAGAAATATAAAGGGAGTTAGATTCCACATTAAAGGATTCATCCCTTTCGAGTTTTCGAGGATTAAAAAGTGAACTACTGAATTTAAGTGTGGTCGTACATCCAGTCAAGATGAACGCTCAGGACGTCCAAAAACTGGTAAGATTGACGAGATTGTGATAAAAATCACAATGCCATACTCCATGATGGCCGATTGAAGGCTAACATAGCAAAGATAAGGCTGGGCTGTGTCCACTACATTTTACACGAAGTTTTGGGTGGGAAAGTTTAATGGGCGCCGCGCTTGTTAATAATGCAACAAAAAACGCATTCGAATGAATATTTCGCAACACTTGTTTAGACACAATTCCAATGAGTTTCTCCGACGTTCATAACAGTAGATGAAACGTGGATTAATCATTACATGCCAGAGACGAAGGAGCAGTCCAAACATTGGGCGGCAACAAGTGATAGTGCTCCAAAGAAAGCAAATACGGTTCCATTTGCAGGAAAAGCGATGGCTACGGGTTTTTTTTGGGGGGGGGGGATTCTCATGGTGTGGTGCTCATAGAACAATAACCGGGTAGCATTACGCTGCACTACTGGATCAAGTGAAAGATGCTATTTAGACTAAATGTCCATTTCTTGCTAAAAAAGAAAGATCTCTTTCCCAGCGATTACTTTTAGTTCCCAAACGTAAGCAAATGGCTGGTAGACGAAGATTCACGTTAAATAATGACGTTGAAGTTGAGACAGACGCCTATTTTTCACATTTGGACAAACCTTTTTTAACTAAAGGCATTAAACACTTGGAAAGTCGATGGACTAAATGTATTTATTTATAAGATGAATATGCTTGGAACTTTTAGAACACCCCTCACAGATTGAGAAATTGGCCTGTCTCTGTAAAATCATTTCGTAAAGCTGGTGAACAAATGTGAGGAAAGTGGTGCAGTTACCGATAAAACGCTATCGGGAAGACCGAAATTGGTAACCTTAGTTTGGCAAGAAGTTCAGGAAGTTCGCTAATAATGTTTGAAGTGCGAACAAAGTTACAAAGCGTTTGGAGATGAAACAACGTGGCCAATTCTGAGAAGGCAGCTTCGGCTCTCTCCATATAAAATGAACTCAAAGAACAAGATAAGTAGATTTACCTCATTTTCGTTTTGCAAATGTTAGCAGAAATTTAGAAGAACTTTGAATTGCCAGACAAAATATTGTGGACAAATGAGACACATTTAAAATTAAATCAAGACATTAACCCGTTTATAATTACAAGATTGGGTGAACATTTTTCCGAATACAAATGTTTTCAGTAAGGATTATATGACTTAAAGGTTTATGGTCTAGTACGGTTTTACGTCACATTTTATGAGACAACCTTACTTCTGGGGGAGGGGGGGGATGAACAATGGAAAACAGTTTTCGAATGTTGCAAGACTTTGTCATAGCGGCATTATCATACTTGCCTTATAAACCCAAGGTCACGGGTTCAAACCCGAAAGGATCGATGGATTTTTTTCGGGCGTAAAAATCCTAAGTATGGCTTCTTTCGGAAGGGAAGTAAAGCCGTGGGTCCCGTGTACATTTACGGCACGAAAAAGAACCTCAAGCCTGAAAGAAGAGACCTCCAAGCAAAATTTGTCGGCCGTTTCACGCCCTGAATAGAAAGGGACGCTGATGATCTGTGATGTTAAAGAGCGTCTTTAAATGAACAATTAAAAAAAATAGCGGCATTATACGATCATGATATTCAAAGCATTATTTTTATGCAAGACGACGCTCCACCTCGCATACACAATACGTAAAAGCACTACTGAGTAACACATTTGGTGATCGGGTAATTAGTAGACATTTTCCGAACATTGGCCTCCTAGGTCACCAGATATGAATGTGGCTGCTTTTGATTATACGGTTATCTCAAAGAAGGGTATTTTTTTAGTATGACTGGTAATAGAATCTTGAGGACCTAAAACAACCGATATGGTATTTCATTGAAAATATTCCTAGGAATGCACTTACTGGTGTCGTTTATAGCATAGAATAACTATTTGGAATATATTTAACTTTCCTTTACACCTAATTATTATTTAATATTTTATTTATTCACGTTATAATAAAATCTATTTATTTAAAAGCATTAGTGTTTTTATTTATCAGAATCTACAAATTTTGCCAAAGTTATGATAATTTGAAGGTGTGACCTGGCTTTAGAACAACGTGATGTAAAATCGAGAAATTTTTTCCCCGAGTTTTCTTAGTTTCTTACACTGAACTATAAGGAGTTGTCCTTGGATTTTTGTGAGCTTTGTTTACTTCAGGCTCTTCATTCACCCATCTTTGTCGAAAGAGTCATCCATCAGAGCACCGGTATGAAGGTATCCGGTACAGTCAGACTCCTACGCTGTGCGTCACTTACAAATTATGGGCAGCAAATAACAGCTCCCTATGACTTATTGATGGGGGCGTGCAGTCCAGCCACGGCTCGTCGCCGTCCTAATGTCAGGGTTTTGACTTTCCGTTGCACCATCGGCCTCTCGCGTTACGCACTCATGTTAAATAATGACGCTATCCTTCCGGTATTATCCCTCATGTTCCCTCGACACTTTTGCGAGCATCCATAGTTACCTGCAAACTCCTGGCCCTTTATACCAATTGCACATTTGCTCGCTGTATTGTGCAATAATATTAGATTTTATCCTCTCCCCACCCCTTTTGTTTGCAATTACACGTGGAATTTTAAAGACTTTTCAGTTTATGCAGTTCTTGCGTGCATTCCTTGCTTTCCGATCGATGCACTAGCCGTTCGTTTTCCTCTTTCCTACGGAGCCATGTCAGCATTGGGTGATGAGCAGGCGTTGGCCACAGGCTCAAGCAAATAATGTGTTCATGAAGTCAGAATGTATAGCTTTGCTAGGTGGCAATTCACACCTCTATTCTTCCCCTACTCGGACACAGTAAGGAGACACCTTTGGAGTGGATATATATATATATATATATATATATATATATATATATATATATATTTGGTTCTGGAATTCCAAATTGTTAGGTCCAGGCCTTCTTCGTAATCTATACCCGGTGACCCAGGTAGAATGTATCTTTAAAATATTTTGTTGTGTTCTGTTATAATGGCTTAAGTTTCCTTGTTATAAATTTTCTGCAAAAGGAACCTAACAAATTGTAAGCCAAGTATCTAAGTCATTGTAAATCGGGCACAGCATTTAAGTCTTTTATTCTTTGTTAAAGTAGGAGATTTTATGGTAAACTTGTGCCTTAACGCCAGTAATTTGATTAATCATTATGTGGTAATTGTGGCAATCATCTGGAGATTTATAGCGAATAATTTAAGGATTCAAAGCTTCCAGTTTAATATTTCATTTTTTTTTTCAATGATATATTGATGACATACTTTTAGCCAGTTGCATGTTGAAGTTCTTTATTATTTTAATGTATTTTTGTTGCTCAAAATTCAAATCTATTTTACATCTGTTTTACAAAAATATTGTCATTATTGTTCAACAAATTATGTTGATTTTTTCACTGTTAGAAATTGTAAATTATTCTTCTCCTATTCCAAAGCTACCTTTCCATGACCATATCCTGGGGGCTTTCTTCCAGCATACACCCAAAGTTAAACTTTGTGATATCAATGGGAGGGCATCCAACTCAGGGTATTGCATCATTTTACTTCAGATATGGTGCATGCTTCACAACATGTCCGGCATGCAATGTAAATTCCATGGATTTGTTTATATGTAAATTTGCATCTTTCCATGCCAAAATGCTTTTTATTGGTTCCCTGACTTACTATGGAGTAAATTTATTCTTCAAAGTAAAAGCAGTCGAATTCTATGATCTTGGTCAGTCAATGTTATGCTTTTAGAATGATGCCACTCCTTAGATTTTGATGCAAAGAATTCATGAACCTCAGTTTCAACTTTGGCCGTGTATTGGAACTACATTTCCACTGAAAGTGAGCCATGAATCGCATGGGATTAAAATCCAAAAGCGTAAGATTAAAACTGTATGGCAAGTGTAGTAGAAAAATTTTTGTACTACTTCTTGGATTTTTCCCCCCTGATTGGTTGACAAAGATGAGGTGTTGTATTGTCCTATTGGTACAGAATACTCTTCTGTTTATCAGTACCTTAGAGCCGAAGCATCTTCAACTTTGTCAAGTTGTTCAGAATAAAACTGACCATACACATAACGCCTTTGTTTGAAACGGTTCAAAATGCAACGATTCTTTATAATTCTCTAGCCACAGTACTTGTTTCTCTTAATTTAACAACGGTTTTAGCTGTGGACAAAGACTAGTTATTTTTTGATTGATTTATTTAAGGACGCTCTTTAACATCTCAGGTTATCAGCGTCCCATTCAACTCAGGGCGTGAAACGGCCGACAAATTTTGCTCAGAGGCCTCTCTTTCAGGCTGGAGGTTCTTTTTCGTGCCGTAAATGTACGTAAATGTACGACACGGGATCCACGGTTTTACTTCCCTTCCGAAGGAAGCCATACTTAGGATTTTTACGCCCGAAAAAATCCATCGGTCCTGGCCGGGTTCGAACCCGCGTTCTTGGGTGTATGAGGCAAGTATGGTAGCCACTACTCCACCAGGACCGACGAAAAAAAAAAAAAAACAATTTCTGTTAGATTGTTATCTTAGATGACGTACCGCACCAAGTTCTTCTGAAATATAGTTGTGTTTCATGCGCAGCAACTGCTTGTAGTCTCAGTAGAACGAGAATTTCGTAATCTGTTCTCTTTAAATTATATGGTTATAAACTTTATTCCGATTGCAATTGGTACTAAATTAACAAAGCTCATCTCAATAAAAGCTCTCTCGTCATCATTTAGGTATACATTAAAATATCAAAGGAAGGAAAAACGACATTAATTGTGAGGCGTCTTAACTGGTTGTTGTTCAAGTTGATAAACTGCAATGTATCATCTTTGCTATGTAATGTAGTTCTAACATCAATATTTCGGGAGCCCAAGAGAATCGATTTTACAATCTTCAGCAGTATTCTCGACCTCTACATGTAATAATTTGGATGTCTAGGCCCCCGGAGTTATTTTACCAGAACGCGACCACTAAAAACAGTATTTTCTATTTTTAGTATATCTACCACATTCGTGTCTAAACATCGAGCAAAGAAAAGCGCGCAGTTCACATACACATACCATGCCTTCTGGTCAATCACCTGTTAGCGCACACACAACGTCCGGCCACCGATCGAACAAATACGGATGTTGTGCTTCGCTGGCAGATGTGTTTTGTAAACGAGATGCGCAAAAAGGCACAACAGAATCTCGTCGCAATGCATTATTGGATAATATACAGGACTGTAGCTATTATAGGCACGGTGAATAGGTTAACATGCGACAAATTTTTGATAAACAAGCTGTAGCCATATAAAGAGAGCTAATATCATAGTCCCCCCCCCAATATATTGAGCTCCTTGTTCAATCATTTGCTTACAGTTTGTTTTAAGGAGTTAAACATCAACTCCATGGGAAGTCCTAGACCTGGTTGCTACTTTTGCCTCTATTTCGTCATATCTCAGTTTGTCTCACAGCTTTGAAAGTAGTGATTACTGTATTAATCGTGTAAATTATTAAGGAGATAGCGAGAAGGAAACAGCTGAGCAAGGTTGAGATTAAATATTAATTTTAAGGAACTAAATACAGTCTATGTTTCATACTTGCATCAAGAGCAGAACGAAACGTGGCAATATGATGCATTAATCGAGGCGAGAGATATGTTTAGGGGAGAGGATATTAGAGGCGCACTATCATCAAACAATTTTGCTACGTGTTAACCGCATTCCAAATTATTATACAGAAAGAAAGATAAATGATAAGATTTGCAGGAACAAAAAATAGGTAATTTACTTCTTGGAATATTATTAAAGTTTTAACCCTAGCTAGATACAATATATGCATCTTTAGACCTATGTTTAGAGAAACAATTACTGCTAAATTTACTCAAATTAGGACTGTTTTAAAACATTAAAAACACCGGGAAATAATATTCTTTACGAGTACGCCGTTTATTGTTAACAGAGTAGCTAACTCTTTTGTAACAGAGGCGATTTCTAATTTCAGTTTTTAATTTAAGGGTTCTTCAAGTTTCTGATTGTTAAAGTGGCTTAGAAGAGAAAATTTTTTTCTTCTTCTCAAGTTTAATGTGGTTTCGCATTTTTGCACGTTTGCACATTCACATTGAACGTTTGTTGTATTTTTAGAAGGCAAATAGCAAAATGAGACAAATGCAACTGTGGCTTCAACCCTGATTTCGATGTTACTTTATTTTGCTACAGAGGGCAGAATGACAATTAGTAATCATATCACATCACATCACATCCTTCGCCATCTAGCAGGAAGCTAAAGTATTATAAGCTTTTATACACAACCTCTTTTTTTAGATAAGGGATTCTTTAACATGCCGCTGACGGGACTCATGACTTAACAAACCTCCCGGAGGACTTGCGCTCGAGATTGGTATATCCCAAAAAATCTGTCTCAGGTGTGAACCCGCGAACCTTGGATCCAGAGGAGAGCATGCTGTTCCTGTGAGGTAATACTCACCACAATAACAAATGCATTTCAACAAATTGTGCAACTTAGCGAGTGAACAAAGAACTAACACGACCACATTTTGTAAACAAACTAACTTAGAACTAGGACGTGGCACCAGCCTATCTACCCCTCCTTCTCCAAAGCGCTCTTCCGCCCTCCTCGGCGACTCTCAGAACTACATCTATAGTTCAACTGATTATGTTGATAGAAACTTACTCTCTGCAATAGTAACGTCATTAAATAAAAATGACTAACGATGAAGTACAAATAAATTTGATCATAGTATAGTCTTCACCTGGAATCTACAATATTAAAACGAATGTTACTTCAGTAACGTCAAATTAAATCAGTTTAGATTAAAATGACACTTCCAAAAGTTGCTGCATCGTTGTAAAAATCACATTATAGATCTTATTGGTGTACTGTTACTTGCCTCACACCCTTATCATTTAAAATAAAACGTTTAGAAGGCTTAACTTCTATAATTTCTTTGTACACTAGTTGGGTATAAGTGCACCTTGGAAGAGTGGTGGGTTTCAGTGACGTCATAAGCCAAGAAATTGGCGTCGCACGCTTTCGGTGAACGTGACCGTCATCTTCTGCTTCGTTACCAAGGCTATAAATAAAAATGAAATGTTTCCACGCTGTTCCGCATAGAATAAAGTTATGCTTTCTCATTTTTAACAAGTGTTTCTATTGTGTCCTAATAAATACTTAATTTTCTTTATATTTATTTTGTGCCCTTATCAAATTGTTGCACTTTTCTACTTCCTAACTTATTCTTTTCGAAAACTACGTAGAAAATAATAAGAAAAAGAATGGAAGTGGAAAGATGAAAAAAGTGAAAGAATTCCGACCTGCTCGTATGTGAATAAAACAGTTAAACGCTATAGGAGTGGACTCTGTGTTTCGTTTGACTTATTTGATTTAATGCAAGGATGAAGTTTTCGTCATTACTTTTTTTTCCTTTCGGAGAAGAAAGTACAATCGATTAAGGTTGTAGGTAGTTAGAGGAAATGCAGAGTAAAGAAAATGCTTATTTGCGAAAACATTGAAAGTATTAAACATATTCTATTTGAGTGTTTAGGGAGAAAGGGCTTGCTAACATAGAAAAATTTAAAAATAAACAAAAATATTATTATAGAACTCAAGTTAAGCCCTTAGAGAAAAATAGGTATACAGTGTTAAGATAAATGTACATGATAAACAATTAATTGTTTTAGTCTCAAGATACTATGCACAAATGGAATTTGCAGTTGCTGGTATACTTTGCAAAATATAAACAAATATTTGTGTTGGATGAAGAGCTCCGAATAATGAGCATAGCATCTGGCATGAAGATAAACTACCAAGCGAGGTGGCTCAGGTGGTAATGCTTGGGATTCACATCCATGAGTCACGGGTTCAAGTCTCTTAGGAATGGGGCCGTACTGGTCTTGGTTTTTTTTTTTTTTTTCTTCGTGGTTTCCCCAGGTAAAATATTCCTTTCTCCAAATTCATCTATGTTACAGGGTCAAAAGTGTCAGGCGAGGTAGACTGATGCTGTGTGCGGTTCTACGGTGGCTTGCATTTTGGAAAGGTTTCTACCCCGGCGTCTGGTACGGAAGCGCTGCGTTCTATCCAAAACATGATTAGGAACCTTCTATGTCCGTGGCTCACCGCCTCTGGATCTTTCCACCTGGTGTCTCTCTCCAATCAACCCTTCCTCCATGAAGACACAAACGGGTGGCCCTAGGCTGAAGTAACGCAATGTTCTACTCCCTCCTTACCAATGCAATCCAAGTTTTATTATAGCTGAACGGGACCCATGTCTTCTGTTTAAGTGAAAATTTGAAATAGTATGTAAAAGAAAAGAATATGATTAGAGTATATTGAGATGAATACTGTGGCTTTTGATTTTGTTGTAGTGACTTCACATAGAACTAATATTGAAGCCAACATTATGTTGAACTTGTGAATTGTATTTAGCATAAAATAAATATAAATATAAAATAAATGTCTTAAAGGCTTTTAGTTTACAGTTTTTAATAGAAAATGGGCTTCTATTTTACCTTAAACAGTATTTGGTCCAACAAGGTAGCGAAGTAAAACACTCCTCAAGCTACGTGTAGGACCTATATCTGGTGCGAAGCCGGGCTTGGTCAACAAAGTTTGTGTTTGATTACAGGTTCAGTGGCGTCATGATGCAGAGTCCCTAGGGATAACGGACGGCAGGAGTGAGCTGTAACAGGACACCGTCAGGACCATGACACCGACAACCGGTTAGTTAGAGCATTCTCTTTTCAGATTGTATTAATTAGAGGGAAAGCTATCATTTCCCTCAACGTGACTGTAATGTGCCACACCATTATCCTAAATATCATAGCACGGCATTACCTAATAGAGGTTACGCTTTAAATGTGAGTTTTTATTTCTTCAGCAGCTCTCGACTTCTTTCTTCATATATTTGATAAAATTTTCTTCATTAGGGTGAAAATCTACGGAATTGCAATTCTTTATTATTCTAGTTCATCTTCCGAAATTTAGTCTAATTCTCGCCTGATCCTTTCTTTCTGTTCTAATATATGGGCAATTTGTTCCATACATTTTATTTTTCAATTTTCCCCATAAATGAAAATCGCATATTCTCAGGTCAAAGGTACCATGCGAGCCATAATCTCCAACTACTCGTAATTACCCTATTTTCAAAAATTCCCTGAATGAAATTTAGTGATTCAGCTGTATGCGCGGTGGGAGAATCTTGCTGGAATTGCCCAGTGTCATTTGTTCAAAAAAATGGTGCAAGTATGTCAACCTGTAATTTTCTACATTTATGTAATTTAAAAGAAAAATACGTATGCATTTACTGCGCACCATACACCGATTTTCTCATCATGTAAGGAGGTTTCGTGTATAAAATCTAGGTTTTCTGTTACTTTCCATCGAAACGTAAATGGAACCATGTTTAATTTGTAGAGAATATTCTGCGTAGATCAAACACTTTGTCATTAATGTTTTGTAACACCCAGTTACAGACATTTGCCCAAATATCATGATCACCTGTTTACAATTTGTGGATAACATGACCTTGTATGCTTTCAGGTTAATATATTCAATTTCGAAATGCGTATTAATAATAGCTTTTTCTAAAATGATGCCAGAAATACAAGATTATAGCATGATAACATTTTTATCATTTTCTTTCATAAAATAATGTAATTATAGCTGTTATTGTAAGAACTTGAATCAGCGTGTGAATAATACATAGCTTCTCTGGGAGTTACTGCTCTGAATACTGACCGTCAGTTGCTGTAAAATGGGCGACAAAACCATGAAAACGCGGTATAACATGTTCTATGGAATAAAATCACGAAGGTTTATATTGCGATTTTATTTTTTTTTGTTCCAATTTTGTTCGAGAAATAAATTTTCCTGTGGCTAATATTGTATTGTTTTACTCGACATTTTATTATATATTTTTTCTACTATTGGAAAATATTTAAAATTTGTATTTTTTCCTACTTGAATAGAAAGCTCTAAAGTTTAATTAGCTTAGCATCATGAGGTAACGTATATACAGAATGGAACACAGAATCGGAAAAAGAAAGAAAAAAAGGGGGGAAACAGTTATAATAGGATTTGTTAAGCGAAAGATTCTTGTCACTTTTTCATAAAGAACCATTATTTAATCATGAAACATCTGTCAGAGCCTCTTAATGGCAAAAAAACCGGTCTTAGTATTATAACTTTTGTTCTTTCACGCGGAGCTTTACTACTAATAGTAGTGTGTTTATTTTTAAAATATATTTGTTACAAATCTAACTCATCCACGTTGCACGGGTCCTGGGAACCTTCGTGTTTTCCCAACACTCTAGGAAAGGGATAAAATTGCATAAACCAATATTTAACTCTTAAGATACTCGCAATATGCATAATAAATCAAATAAATTGAAAAAGACGAAAAAATATATAGTAGAAAAAAGTTAAATACCCAAATCAAATAAACATAAAAGAAAACCACGCAAAAGTACACAACTTACACTCCCTCACATACATGAACAAATAATTTAAAAAAAAAAAGTGAGTCATGTTCCCCTACCCTCCTTCCCTGTTGTCTAACTATTCCGACCAGAGTTGTCTCACTTTGTTTAAAATTAACTTATTCCCTCCTCTTCCTATCTGCCAGCAAAGTCTAGCACTGCCACTGCCCTCTGCCTCAGCAGCATGCTTTACTAAGCATGTAGCATACCGACTGCTTCCGTACTTCATCCCTGATTCTTAAAACATGTGTACGATTGTGTTTTAGAAGATGGTGGAACTATAGTACTCTCTCGGCTAAACAGAGATTGCATCGGGAAAACACATTTTGATTTACACTGTTAAATTCCACTGCAGTAATGTTCTATTCTTATTACTAATATTTTCCTTTGCATTCTGAAACTTGTATTAATTTCGGAAATTAGTTTTTAAGACTTGCTCTAGTTTTGTCTAGCTTTTCCTATTGAAAATATAGGTTTCTCTTATTGTTTTAGCATTTATTTAATTGTTTTGCACTGAGCCAGTAGATATAAGTTTGTGGTTATCATGAATTGCAGTAAGTAATTAATCGCAAACGGTCCAAATAAATTCCCCACGCACACAAGAGCTGAATTTTTAAAATTTAAATCGCGTTTACACACAAAGAGGCGTTCTTCTAAAGTCAGCTGTCTATCTTCGCGATATATATAGCCGTTAGATCGGCAGAGAGTAGGTTAAGAAATAGAAGTTCAAGGACAGAAAGGGGTATGCGAAATTGAAGTAGGGTGCCCCCGGCTGCGATAAACCTCCTAAATGAAAATATATTTTTAAAAAATCCCTGACCATTAATAAATCAAACCTACTTTCTGTAAACTTTTCATGGGATCTCTGTGCTAGTTAAGTGCTTTCTGAGAATAATTACGAATAAAACAGAATAAAATGTTTTAAGCCCTCAGATATAACTTAAAATCTGATTTTATAGATAACGGGCACATTATTGAACTTATAGTGGTAATAATAATAATAATAATAATAATAATAATAATAATAATAATAATAATAATAATAATTCTGATTAGTGAGTAAAGCATGTCCAATGCTTTATCCACAGAATTTTCAAGCCAACTCCAACAATGCATTCAAATACTACTTTCCTTCTATTTCGGTTTAGATTTGAATATGATATTATTATTCACAAAGTGTACCATGAAAGATGCGAAAAAAGTTACTTGCTTCCTTTCTAAATCCTACTGCATTTCCATTTACACAGTAATTCTATGCATGAGCTTGAAGATTCAACTTTGTGTTCTTGAAATTACATTTTGTCTGGAATCTCCACTCCATAATATCCAGTACAAACAACTATTGAATTTTTGTGTTTATCACAGTAGTTTCGAATGCTAAAAATCAAAATCAACACAGTGAAGTGTATTGACTGCTTCACTCCCTCATTACTATTAACCTTACAATTGTCACTATTCATATAACAATTATTATTGCTATCATTATTATCATTATTATTGTCGTTATTATTATTATTATTATTATTATCATCATCATCATCATCATCATCATGTATGCATTTCTTTGCATGATATATAGCAACCATGAGCGATCTATTAATTTGTATTACTGGATATATGTTATATATACAAAATTATTGTAACTTAGGAAAGTGCCTGTTGCCGTTTGCCAATAGTAAAACCTCTGGACAATAGCGAGGCTGATGAAAGTAGGATTTCCTTTATAGAATGAAAGTTGCAGTGCTTTTGTTAACCCTTTTAAAAAACTTGTTGTTAAGGAAGACGCTACCGTTTTCTAAAAGTTCGAGGTGTGGGTGGGAGTTAAAAACCACGCTAGAGATAAACAACACCAATTGTCCGGACCTTTAAATCCTCACACAAGAGAAGAGGTTCTTTAAAAATAAATAAAAAACGAATCAAACCAGCCGAGACAAACTCAAGTTTGGCCAGTAAGGGAGCTGGACTCAAAGTTCAAAATTTAGACGCGACATTTCTGTAAGGTTCGTGGGACCTAAACGTCCCTACGATAGATTCAAACTGTGTTTAAATAGGCAATTCTGAGCCCCGAGCTACACTCCTCTTTCGACTCTAGTTTCTTCCGTTCTACTTTCTACTCTCGCTCTGAAGTCGGCACCCAGTGTGTTAACTCATCGCAGTGAGACAAAACTCAGTTTATTCTGCGAAGTCGGCACGCTGCATCACTCAGTTTATCTACTTTGTTCAGTGCAATTCAGCCTTATGCATTCATCATTTCCGTCTACGAACATTCTGCGCTCCTACAAACGGCACAGCACTTACGCACTTCGAAGTGATTTATTCAATAAAGCATAATCCCAACGTACTTACCGACGCGTATTTATTTGCATCAACAACACCTCTTCTTGACCTATTGATCCGGTGTCAATAAAACAGCCAAATTACCCTGAGATATTTACTACTCTTAAATGGGACAGGAGCGGTGAAGGGACTTCAGCACCCCAGGCAACACACCACTACGTGAATATACGCGGCATGGCCACCTACTGCTGTCCCAACCGACGTCGGCCCTGCAAATAAATCATCACCAGCGTGAGGCAATTTCCAAACCAAGCTCACATCCTATTAAATTTGTTGCAATGGGGAATAAAAATTGTTGACAAACTTAAATGTATAAATATTATAAATGACAACCTGGATCATCGCTGTCTTCAATAATGCATAGTAAGAACGTATTTAAAAACTACAAAAAGTAATGGCAACAACGTTGTAAATAAGTACTCCTAACGGCGAACTTGTAATCTTGTATTATGCTACAGAGTATTGAAAGTCTAAGATTAAACAATATTTTGTAAATACAACGACTGTACCGCCACGGGTGGCCGAGATCGTTAAGGCGCAGATTCATGAACGGGAGGTCTGTAGTTCGAATCCTGCCAGGACCGTCCTTCCAGGCTGGGGCTTTTCCAGGTTTTCCTCTGTCCTCATAACTAGCAAATGCCGGGGAGGTACCCTAAACTTAGGCCTGGAATGCTTCCTTCCTTAAAAAATATTCTTTCCCAATATATTTCATTTCATTTCATGTATCACCAGTGCCCACCGCCTGTGGTGCCTCAGTAGTAAAAACGGGCGTTAAACACTACTAAAAAACAGCGACTGTTTCTGATTATATGGTAATAACGCCCTAAAAATATTCAGTAGGTATGAACAAAAGTGTTTAATAAAAATCCAAGTTGAAAGAGGAAACATGTAACTTGGTGCTTTAGGACATTATAAGAAGATTATGGGACAGGACTATTCAAGATGGGCGGTACATTTCGTCAACAAAGGGTGGACACAGACCATGTGCAGGTAGACCCATCACTGCAACAGACGATTTCCATATTGAGACTGTAAGGCCTTACTGGAAGTAGACAAGCGCTAGACGTGTGTGGAGTTTTTCATGGAACTTGATATTAGAGCTTGTCCTGCTCATAACATTTCAGTAAAGAAACTGAAAGTGCAGAAAGTGCGTTATGCACAGTCTAACTGAAATTGGAAAGTGGCAGCGAATAGAAATAGCAAGATTACATCTGGAGCGATAAAAACATAAAGTGCTCACTTTATCGCATTATCACATATGTTCATATTAACTTTCAATAGAGTTGGTATCTAAATAGCTTAACATTTACGATACCGAAAATGCTTGGAAAATGATGGTATGTGAACAAATTGCTTAGGAGTTGGACATCATCGACTTAAAGTCTGTTCCCGGCCATAAGAAAGTCAATGTAATATTTTTCCTGCAAAGAGAGAAATTTATTTATTGGAATACCACCGTGTTTTAAAATTTATCCACCAAGTGAATTTTTGCTATAGTTCTTTAAACTCATTACAGGCTTTATTTGTCCACTTCTCTCATAATCTTTTATACATATAGATATTAACCTGTAATTATGGTAATTATTTTATAAAATGCAATTTTGCTATTGTTTTATTCTTTTTGACACTTCTGCAGATATGGTTGGCTTTTAAATAATTATTTTTTAAATTCATAAGTTCTTATTTTTTTTTTTTTTGGAAATATACATAATATCAAAGTAAACACACACACACATATCTATCAAAGTTTTAGATAAGTTGAGACGTAATCTACTGTATAACATTATATAACGTATTTACTCGCATACAAAGGTTAAAAGATAAAAAAATAATATCCCAGTTCTTATCAAATGAGTTACTGAAGAAAGTGTCCCTCTACCAAAGGTAATAATGTATTTAGTTCATGCACGATGGGTTAACATTACACTTTCTGTGCTTCGTCAAAAGACAATGGGTTTTCCGAATGCGCTGGCTTTAATCTCTTAGAGTTTTGACTTTGAGGAACTTTTTAAAAATCGTGTATATTCAACGTCCTTCGACAAACGCATGTTCAGTATGCGTCAGTAAATCAGACAGCAGTCGGTGAGTTTGCGAGAGTACGTGATATTCATAGTTGAAGAATTAAATTCATAATGAATGGAAAGTATATAAAATATCTCGTATAATGACAATTGCTAGTTGTCCAAGCAGATGTTTGTTTTAGGACCTGCATTTCTATATACACTCGAAATTGTTAAAGTCATATTTGCATTCGTATGTAAGTGAATATCATAAGGCTTGTGAAGGAAATCGGATTCTATGCCAGTTTTCATCACCCGATCAAAGCGGAAGGGTTTTACTCCTGGAACAGTTTCAATTTCTTGTAGACATTTCCGTGACAGCTTGCTCTGGAAGTGTCTTAAGGAGAAGGTAGCACTTAAGCACATGAACAAATATTGGAATTGTTTGCAGCGAGGAACGTGGGAAGGCCATTCTTAGACCAGGGTGTCTGCATCGTCTATCTGCTCAGTAACTTGATGGGTATCATACTTTTCACTTCCGGATATTTCAGTAAGCTAATTCAAGATGTTATTTTTAAATTTTGAGACTTATGTTTTTTTTTTTGAGAAACCTATAGAATACAAAATTTAGCATAAATCACTATTTATAATGTATGGTGTTTTTTTTAATTAACACCTTAATCACCACGTTATTATTTTTTTTCCTTCAGTCACATTACATATTCCATGACTGTGTTTTAAATTTGATAAAATTTCAGATTTTGTTTAAATAGTTTACACATTTTTGCGTAATTTTTAACTAATTCTTGTTCAAGGATAAATATTTTGTTGAGCAACTATATATATTATACTAAATACTTATGTGTAAACTGACCTTGTTTACTGATCTTTTTAATGTGTACATTATTTTGTGGAAGCTTCAATATTATTTATACAAATTCGTAACGCTGATTAAGGTGCTTTAAGCATTTTTTAAATTAACATGCATTATCCAAAATGGTGGGCGACGGTTATATAGTGGGAATTGTCCAAAATCGGTTTAAACGATATTTGGCAGAAAGGCATTGAAAATAGGTATGGCGGAATGAAAAAAGTCAGAAGACGCCTGTTTGACATAAACCGGCAGGAAACAGAGGCGCGATGTATGCAGATGTCATCTCTGGACCTGCAGAGCGAAATTAAAATTAGATGAGATAAAGAGGCCTATATCGTGGAATGAATGAATGATTGAATGAATAACGTTTAACACCATGTTTGCTACAGAGGCACCACAGGCGATGGACACTGATAATATATGAAATTAAATTATATATTGGAAAAGGATTTATTTTTAAGGAAGGAAACGTTAGGCCTAAGTTTAAGGTACCCGGCATTTGCCATTTATGAGGATTGAGGAAAACCTGGAAAAACCCTCAGTCAGGGAGAACGATCCTGGCGGGATTCGAACCCAGAACTCCCGCTCATGAGTCCGCGCCTTAACGACCTCGGCCACCCGTGGCGGTTATGTCGTGGATCTAGGCATGAAACAGAGGTCGGGAATAGCATGGCTTAGACTGGGAGGCTGGAAGACACGTAAGGTTGTTGACCAGGAAGGCAGGAGAATTTGCCCATTTATCCGGAACCGGAAGACTGGGTGCACATTTTGGCTAAGTGTACACAGACAGAAGATCAAATTTCTCCCAGATTCATTTTTGATTTCCAGTAGGGGAAGGCTGGCTTGTTGGGACTTAATTGTAAACAGGCAAAAGTGGCTAAACCTGGGAATTTTCTTAAAAGAAATAGGTAGTTTAGGGACAAAAACTTTCTATGAACATTGCAGATAAATAATACGAACATTTATATAAATATCATAATTATTGTATTTATATGTGTTTCGTGTGTGTGTATGAGCGCTTTCTGTTAATGATGTTTTCTTTTGTTGGAATTAATTTCAGAAATGAGCAATTTACGAGAGTACGAACGGTCTTGCAACCCATGCGACTGTGATATGCAAACATATGTATACCTAGCTTAACTGAAATAATAAATACCACCACCTCCACTATTATATTTTTTATTATGGAATGAAAGAGATGTTTAGTGTTTTGTTTAATTGTTCTGAATGATGACAGTGAGCATTGGATTTCTGTAGACAAACTCCCTCCGTGAACTATAGAAGTATAAATCGTAAAATATGAAGTGAAAAGTTCTTCTGGAAGTCGGCTATTTTGGAAAGAAATGTGAATAAGTTCGGAGTGATACTATTTTGTTCTACATCTGTTTCTGTTACCCCTTGCACTTCTCTTGTTAGATGCTGCAGACTACGTTATGTCCTGTGGTTTTTATTTAAGGACGCTGTTCGTTAGCATCTTGTTCAATTCAGGCGTGAAACGGCCGATAAATTTTACTCAGAGGCCTCTTCTTTCAGGTTTGAGGCTCTTTTAAATCTACGTAAATCTACGACATGGGACCCAAGGCTTTACTTCCCTTTCGAAGAATTTTTACGCACTCGACTCTTCATCGATCCTAGTCAGGTTTGAACCCACGACTTTAGGTCTGTGAGGCAAGTATGATTATCACTATATCACTAGAACTGATGACTACATCATACATCTTATCACTAGCCGACAGTTCAACAGGTGATTTGTAGTACGAAGTTTAATGGATGGATATCACTTTATATCCGCAGCAAAGCACTTAATTAAGCTATAGTTAAGAAAAAATGTCACATAAATATTAATCTGTATGCAACTTACATTCAACAGATATGAATATCCTAAAAATATATTGTTTGACTCGTAGAAACTACCACTAAAATGATCAAGAGGGTTGATGAAAACGGCTGGAAAGAAGAAATTAAAGGGAGCAAAAACTGGAACAATAGTGGAATAACATGCAAAACGTGGGCGGAAAATTTGTTATTTTAAAATGTACTATGCGAAATTATATCTGTTTTATACGTAATACATTGTTTTAAGCTGAAAATAAAACCTTTAAACGTACTGCAAGAATGATAACACATTACTATTACCGATGACGTATTGCTTTAACGACGACCTATATATGTGCACTACACTCCATTCATCTACTCTCCTTCTCGTGTACCTCATAGCTCTCCTTGTTGATCGGCTGCCTACACCTTCTTGAGGTAAAGTCGAAACATCAACACAGAGTTTGAAATTGTATAAGACGACTACATTATGAGCATAAGCCATCCCCAAACATGAGCTACATCCATCTCGAAAACACGAAGATTAGGGGCGGGGGATGGTACTTTTCTGGACCCTCGTCCCAAGTTAAGATCGATAACTCGAAAATATAACGCACAGCGGTAAAGATAAACAGCAGTTATTTTGGGAACTTCGTTCTTCCTCTTAAGTTTTTTGTTGTAACGTCTTATAACAATGGAAAAGACAAGAGTTGGCAAGAAAATTTCCTGGCAACGAGAAAGAATGGTATATCTGGTATTATACATAAGTGTGATGTTATTGGGTATCAGTTTACTGATCTGCTTCGGTTCAAATGTTTCGTTTCTTGCTAGTTCTTTTACATTGCTTTCTAGTTTGTACTGTAGATTAGTTGAGTTTCCTTCAGTTTCCCATATTTTACTGTACTTGGATCTATGCTTTACCAAACGAGGATCATTTACCAGAATGAAGTTTACGACCTCGACAGATCTTTTCGAGACAATGTGACCAGTTCCTCAGGTGTATAATATGGTAGGCAAATGGTTTTATAAGAGCACTTTTTATATTGCTATGCAACATTTCTGTTACATATTCGAACAAAATATCTTTAGTACTAAATTTAATCACCATCGCTATTAGAAACCTTGTACGTACATGATGGAAAACTATGGATTCCATTGTGATACACTTTAGGGAGGAAGCAAAAAAATTCTTCCAGTGCAGTTTTCAGATAGGCAAAAGTTCTGAATTGTTGTACTCAGAGACGATTATCCAAAGGATTATCTGACGATGCAATGTCTCGAGAATATACAGGATCCACTATTCTCCCAACCAAGACAGATTATGATTATACGACCCACCTTAGCTGTAGGTGGTTTTGCCTTTTCAATGTGCATACTCCGTAGTTTTCAGCAGGTAATATTCTCATTGTTTGTTTGGTAGACTAGCAGCAGTTCATGATGTACAATACATTAAAACAGAGCATAGCTCTCTTTAAGTGCAGTAGTGGTTTCGGTTGTGTGGAGATAGATGCATGGAATTTCAGTCGGTTATTATAGCATTCTTGGATAGCCCTATAGGATCCGCATCTTATCCCATGTCAGCAACCTATCAGAAAGAAATTCTTCTGGTGATGTGCAGGTAGGTCAGTTTGAGTTGCCTTCTGTGCTATTGTTAACGCATGTAGAATCCAGCGACTGAGTTGATATCCTTTTCCCATCTGATGGAGATGGAGCCGTGAGGTTTCTGCACTGACGTTGAATTGCTGCACCACATCCTCGCAAGTTTGACTGTCGTCACCTATATAGTCTCTAAGAGAGTCATTGTTGGTAATCTTCCGCGAGAGCTTCGTTTACTTTAGAACTTTCCGAACCATCTTGCTCACTCCGTATATTCACAGCGTCAACCAATGGCCCAACAGTTGTTTCCTAGTTAACATTAGGAAATTTTGAATCTACCAGGTTAACAGTCTAATTCTCGGCAACAATTAGTTCGCACTCTAATTTTATTTGTTGCAGATGTAATTGTTGTCAACGCTTGAAATTTGGGGATCACGAAAAACTATATAATTCAGTCTATTCATGTTTACTTGTCTTCTAAAGATATTTTTATTAGTATTGATTTAAAAATGAAACAAAAATAAAGGGTTTACACTGCTCCCATAGAATATTTAGCCCGGGAACCCACTTCTGTTACCAAGCTTTAACAGGAGGGGGGTTTGGGAAAAAAATTAGGAAACGCCTGAGAGATATTAATAGGCAGCTGACTCTTTCGAAGTGTGCAGAAAACGTTTCGCTGGAAAAACAATGGAAACTGAAAATTGGATGGGTGATGGAGCATTAAATACAAATAAAGGCCAAACTGTGCAATCATGGGCTCACTTGGTTTAGATTAGGCGCTTGGCGGATGACTTAAGTAACAGACAGAGAGGGTACTAGAATATGTGCGCAGAAAGAATCTTGGGAACATATTCCGGCGTATTGCAAGGCTGCGGAAGAATGGGGGAAGAGACATCTACGGCCCCGTTTGTTAATGGAGGGAGAGGGCAGTGGCAGTGCTGACTTTGC